>JARYGA010056784.1:0-26819 GCA_030545235.1 Helianthus tuberosus | reverse complement strand
CAACTTCGTATGGTCCTTCCCATTTTGGAGCTAGCTTTCCATCGGCACGATTAGTAGTATTCTGAAAAGCCTTTCTTAACACCCAATCTCCAACCTTAAATCTTCTGATCCTAATATCCTTGTTATATGCCCTGGATATTCTCTGTTGATATGCTGCCATCCTTAGCCTTGCCGCATCTCTCTTCTCATCTATAGTGTCTAAATCCTGACTCAAGGCTTCAGGATTCTGCTCAGGATCACTTAGGGTAGATCTTGCAGTAGGTATCGTCATTTCCGTTGGAATCATTGCTTCTGCACCAAATACCAAGGAAAATGGGGTCTGGCCTGTTGCATTCTTTACCGTTGTCCTATCAGCCCATAAAACAAAGGGTAATTCTTCTGCCCATCTTCCTTTTTTGGCTCCAAGCCTTTTCTTTAAGTTGTTGACAATTATCTTGTTTGAGGATTCTGCTTGTCCATTCGCTTGAGGATGTACCGGAGTAGATGTGATCATTTTGATCCCCCAACTCTTGCAAAAGTCAGTAGTTCTCTTGCTTATAAACTGAGAACCATTGTCACAGATTATCTCGGCTGGTACTCCGAATCTGGTCAGGATATTCCTCTTTATGAAAGATACTACTTCTTGGTCTCTAACTTGAACAAATGCTTCAGCTTCAACCCACTTAGAGAAATAATCCGTCATTGCTAGCATAAAGACTTTTCCTCCCGGAGCTTTTGGTAGCTTTCCCACTATATCCATACCCCACTTCATAAATGGCCAAGGGGAAACAATAGGATATAATGGTTCAGCGGGTTGATGCAGTATGTTACTATGTCTTTGACACGCGTCACATCTTCGAGCATATTCTGCGGCATCTTTTCTCATTGTTGGCCAATAATATCCTGTCCTTAATACTTTTGAGAATAACGACCTGCCCCCAGTATGGTTACCACAATCCCCTTCATGAATATCCTGAAGTACTTCTTTGGCTTCAAGATCCTCCAAGCACCTCAAATACGGTCCTGCAATAGATTTCTTGTATAAAATATTATTTATAATAGTGAATCGTGATACCTTCATCCTAAATGCCTTAGGATTTTCATTTCCAGGAATGTGTCCTTCTTTGAGATATCTCATGATTGGAGCCGTCCAGGACTTAGGATCCTCTTCAGGATGCTCTGCTCCAGGATCCTGAATACCCGCTACTTCTTTATCCTGGGGATTCGTTGCAGGATATAAGACATGTAATATTGGTATTTGGGTCCCTTCAGGTATCCTGATCGATGATCCCAAATTTGCTAAGGCATCCGCTTCAGCATTATCCTCCCTTGGTACCTGTTCAAGTATAAAAACATCGAAATATCCTGCTAATTTTTTGAGAATATCGAGATATTCGATTAATTTCTCACCCTTAACCGCATAGGATCCATTAAAATGGTTAGTAATTAACAAAGAGTCAACATATACTTGCAAATTTTTGATATTCATGCTCTTAGCCAACTCTAATCCTGCAATTAAAGTCTCATACTCTGCTTCATTATTAGTAGCAGGAAATTCACACCTAATAGCCTGGGGTAATATGTCCCCCTGTGGCAATTTTAGTAGTATTCCTAATCCTACTACTCTTACATTAGATGCACCATCAGTATATAATGTCCAGGATCCTGAGGATTCTCCTAACTGTTGAACTTCTAGGTCTACCTCGTCCTGAATGTTACTACTGAAATCAGCCACAAAGTCAGCTAAAGCCTGAGACTTTATGGCATTCCTAGGATCATATACTAAATCATAAGCACTTAATTTCACTGACCACTTGGCCATCCTGCCTGACATCTCTGGTTTCCTAAGCACATTTTTAACAGGATAATTTGTTTTAACATGAATCCTATGTGTCTCAAAGTAATGTCTAAGTTTCGTTGATGCCATGACTAATGCTAGTATCAATTTTTCTAAATGAGAGTACCTAGTTTCAGCATCTAACAAACTTTTACTAACATAATAAACAGGATATTGTTGACCTTCATGGTCTTTTATAAGAACGAAACTTACAGCATTCCCTGATACAGCAAGGTATAGGGATAGTGGTTCACCATTTTCAGGTTTCATCAATAGAGGTGCGGTTGAGAGATATCGCTTCAAATCCTGTAGGGCCGCTTCATGCTTCTCACCCCATTCAAATCTTTTGTTCTTCTTCAGGATATCATAAAAATCTTTGCATTTCTCTAAGGATCTCGAGATAAACCTGTTTAATGCTGCCACTCGCCCTGTTAATCGTTGAACATCCTTCATATTTGAGGGCGATTTAATATCCAAGATGGCTTTAATCTGCTCTGGGCTCGCTTCTATTCCTCTTTTGGTCACCATATATCCTAGAAATTTTCCTGCCCCCACTCCAAAATGGCATTTAGCAGGATTCAGCTTCATGTTGTATCGATCCAGGATATCAAATGCTCCCTTGATATCCTGGAGGTGATCCTCAGCCTTTTTAGATTTCACCACCATATCATCGATATATACCTCCATGGTGTCCCCCAGTTTGTCTTTGAACATCATGTTTACCAATCTTTGGTATGTTTCACCTGCATTTTTCAAACCAAAAGGCATAGCTGTATAACAATAAATACCTGTTGGTGTCATGAAGGTAGTATCCTCCTGGTCAGAAGGCTCCATTTGGATCTGTTGAAATCCTGAGGATGCGTCCATGAAGGTCAGCATTTCATGCCCGGCAGTGGCATCTACCATTGCATCAATGTGGGGAAGAGGAAATGGGTCTTTAGGACAAGCTTTATTCAAGTCTGTGTAGTCTACACAAACTCTCCATTTCCCATTTTTCTTCTGTACCACAACCACGTTTGCTAGCCACCTTGGGAACTTAACCTCTCTGATCATCCTGGACTTCAACAATCTCTCAACTTCCTCTTGGATAATCGTATTCCGCTCAGGAGCAAACTTCCTTCTTTTTTGTTGAACAGGCTTGAATGATTTGTCAATTCCAAGCTTGTGAGTGATAATGTCTTTGGATATGCCTGTCATATCCTCATGCTTCCATGCAAACGTTGACGTCCTGCATTTCAAAAAGTTAATTAATTGTTCCTCAATATCCTGAGGGATATTGGTTCCTACGAGCACC
The DNA here is from genome assembly GCA_030545235.1 of Helianthus tuberosus. Taxonomy (NCBI): domain Eukaryota; kingdom Viridiplantae; phylum Streptophyta; class Magnoliopsida; order Asterales; family Asteraceae; genus Helianthus; species Helianthus tuberosus. The sequence continues at coordinate 23,709 of JARYGA010056784.1, read as the reverse complement.
GAAATATCGGGATTATCATGGTCCAGGATAATCTTCTTCACATCCTGCTCCGGATCCTCCACAATATCCTGGGTCCGCGTCTTTAATTGCTATGCTGCACTAGGTTTGGTTGAGGATTTCATCGAGGATGAGTAGCATTCTTTCGCCTCCTGCTGATCACTATCAACTTTGACAACTCCCCAAGGGGTAGGGATCTTGATGCATTGGTGATATGTCGATGGCACAGCCTTCATATCGTGAATCCACGGTCTTCCCAGTATGATGTTATAGCAGGATAGAGAATCCATCACACAGAAATGTTGTATCGAGTTGACTCCTTCAACGTATACTGGTAACTTTATCTCTCCCACTGTGTTTCTAGCTTCTCCACTGAAACCAACAAGCACAGTGGACTTCGAAGTAATGTCCATCGGAGATACATTCATCCTCTTCAACATTTCCAGCTGAATTATATTGACAGAACTACCGTTGTCTACCAGTATCCTGCGTACAAAATGGTTAGCCACATATAATGTTATTACTAAAGCATCATGGTGAGGATCCTGAACAGTATCCCTGTCATCACTGTCGAAAGTGATCACTTTATCAGTTGTGAGGGTAGTCATCCTGACTGGTCTGTCCCCTCTCTCACTCTTAGCTTCCTTTGCATGTCTTTTGGCCGCCGAATACGAAGTTCCACAAATATCGGATCCCCCTGAAATAAAGTTAATTATCTTGGCATCTGCTGGGGGTGATGCTGCTCGTTCAGGATCCTTCTCGGGATCCTGACCTTTATTCTTCTTTTTTCCCAGCAAGTCCTTCAAATACCCTTTGCTTAACAGGTAGCTTATTTCTTTCCTTAAAGCAATGCAATCCTCGATCATATGTCCGAAGTCTTCGTGGAAGGCGCACCATTTGGACTTATCCTTCCAATCAGCTTTCTGCTGGTTCTTCCGAGGCCACCTAGCTTTGTCTCCTAAGCCCTGCATAGCATACATTAATTCAGGTATGTTAACAGAAAAGCAGTATTCAGATAAATCAGGATATTCTTCAGGATCCTCGTCTTCAACAGCATTCACTTTCTTATTATCATTTCTGCCATATGGCCTGGAGCGATATGGCTTATACGAGGTCTCCGACTTCCTGTTAGTTGATTCATAGGCTGAAGTAGAGTTCATCCTCTCCTGCATCTTCTTGTCATCTTCCAGACGGATATATCTCAAAGCCCTGTTACGAGCTTCGTCGAGATTCCTGCAGGGATTCATTACAAGATCCTGATAAAACGCAGAATCCTTTTGTAACCCCATCTTAAAAGCTTGCACAGCTGTTGCAACATCAAGATGTGGGATATCTAAGGATTCTCGACTGAATTTGTTCACATAATCCCTCAAGGATTCCTGAGGCCCTTGAGTTATCCTGTAAAGATCACTGGTTAGTTTCTCAAAACTCCGACTACAAGAAAATTGACTGTTAAATAAATTAACCAAATGAGCAAACGAAGTAATTGAGTGAGGAGGAACGTTCAACAGCCATTTTAAGGCTGATCCTGTCAGAGTAGAACCAAATCCCTTGCATAAGCATGCTTCCTTGAGCTCTGGAGGGATAGGGTTAATCTCCATTCTTTCCCTATACTGGGCAATATGCTCTTCAGGATCCGTAGTCCCATCATACAGCTTCATGTTGGGAGTCTGAAATCTTTTTGGGATTTCAGCATCACAGACAGGATATGCAAAGCGGGATATCCTGTGGCTGTCTTGGGATACTTCCGGACTTGGCTGGACTACTCCAGGTACACTGGATAGCATGTTCTTCAATTTCTGGAGCTCCCTGGTAAATGTTGACGTCATACCTGCATCCTGCAAAGAGCCATTGTTGTTAGTAGCAAGAATATTATTATTTGATACATTACCGTTCTGAGGATTTTGGCCATATCCTGAAGCATATCCTGAACTTCTCACAGTCGATATTCTGACTGAAGAGGGTATCTCAGGGGTATGATTCTGAGAATAGCTTGGGACGATATTCCCCCTATTATCTTCAGTGTAAACTGCGGAACTGAAGTTCAAAGCCCTGGGCTGTATAGGAGTGACAGTTTCTTCAACGGGTCTACTCGAGCTAGCTTTTAAGAGTTGTATTTCTCTTAACAGCATTTGGTTAGTTTCCTGTTGCTGCCTCATTTGTTCCTGCACACTTCCAAATAAAGTCAAAATTTCATCATTAGAGGCTAAAACAGGAGCAGATCCCTGGACACTCCGAGTAGGGATAACATCTTGAGGTTGTGAAGAAAACGGCATCCTTGGAGGAGGTGGTGGAAGCACCGACCCAGTGGTAGCAGAGGTTGTAGCAGACATAGTGGAAGAGCTCATGTTTGATCTTGAGGCCATTGTAAACAATGTGGCAAAAAGTTTAGAAAATAGAAAACCGATTAATGATTTTGCAAAGATTTTTAGTAAAAGTAGCACCACTTGCCCCACGGTGGGCGCCAAATTGTTTTGGTCAAAAATTATCGAAGCAATTAAGTGATCAAATTAGTAAAGTGAGGTAGTGTGCTAAAAAGTGTATTGAAAATATGCTTGTTAAGTTATTTAGAAAATCAGTATTCAGGATACGGCTCAGAATATTGAGCTGTATCTATGATCAAACTATGAGTAAAAGTAAAGCAAACGACACGAGATGTACGAGGAAAGCCCTTGATCAATCTAGATCGCCGGCATAAAACCTCGGGAGCTGACAATCGCAGCTGCCTTGTTCTTCTTATTACTTCAAACGTCAGGATACAGTGCAGGATGTGGTGCGGATCGACTATGTGTTACAATGAAATTTGAATACAAGTGTGGTGTTTGCAATGAGCTAGAGAGTGAAAGTGTTCGAGAGTATCAGTGTAAAATTGTGTGCCTTAAACTGATCCGCCCCCATCTATTTATAGTAAATATAATATAACAAACTATCCTAAACTTCCGGGATCCACCGAATATTCCTTAATCGAACGTTGTAGACCTGGTCTTTCGGGTTCAACGTCTCTCCTTCAACAAACACGTCCGAGTCTTGAGGAGAAGAAGTCCACTTGACCGTTAGCAAGTCTCAGCCTTTAACCTACATGTGGTTAATTCGATAAACCTCAGGATATCGCCCAAGATGTTAGCAATATCCTCTTCCAGCATCCTGGTCACAAATAAACAAATAAAGGCAGGATATTGGTCAGGATATGTATGCTTAGAAAATGAGCCATCACAAAGATCATTTTATAAAATTAGCCTACAAGATCATTTGTAAAGTAATTTTGATAATTACTCCATGAGCAAATAAATACGAAAATGCTACAGCGTTTTTTTCTTTTAATTTTTTCATGCCTTTCGTATGTTTTGTACGATATGACACTTTGTATGTGAACTTAACCCTTATCTACAAAACGTGTGTTTTCACATTGGTTATGCTAAAAATATTAATATTATTATTCTTTTGTAATACATTGGTTATGCTAAAAATATTAATATTATTATTCTTTTTTAACTAGGTTTAAAGAAGTTCGCCGCGTTGCGGTAAATTTCTTTTGTTATTTAGTTTGTGTTTACATGTGTTTTGAAATCACTACGAGTGTGTTGCGAACGGAACTGCTGACAAGAATAAAAAGAAAATGTAGAAAAAAACACTAAAAGATAATCGAAAGAAAATCATCCAAAAAAGTTGTATGGTAACGATGTTGTTCGTATGAAACCCGTTGTCAGAGATGAGCAAATTGTTCTGGGTACCGATACCAAATTTGGCGAACCGAAAGATCTTAAGTACCAATTCGGTACTGACTTTTGGCGTTACCGGTACCGGTTCACTACCGTTTTTTACCATCATATACCGGTACTGTAACCGGTATTTTCGGTATCGGTATCGATTCTGTATCTGTTGGCACCGAGCTCATCCCTACCCCTAAAACTAAAAAAAAGCAAAAATTAAAAGTTGAAGAAAATCAATAAAAAAAAAGTTTTACGATACCGTTGTTCGTACGGTAACCATGATCAGGGATGAGCAAATGGTACCGCGTAGCAGCACTAAATTTCCCGAACCAAAAGATTTCCAATAAAAATTCGGCACCAACTGGCGTTTTCTGTATTAGTGCCGGTTTTTACCTTCATGTACTGATAACGAACAGGACCGTACCGGTATTTGCGATACCAGTACTGGTTCGATACCGGTTGACACCAAGCTTATCCCAACCCCTGATATTAAAAAAATGATTAAAGTTAAAAAGTAAAGAAAATAATAGAAGTATAAAAAAATATATATTATTATAATATTGAAATCACTATTCATTTCAACTCGTTTATTAATATATATATATTTTAATAGAAATATAAAAAAACTATATATTATTATAATATTGAAATCACTATTTATTTCAACTCGTTTATTAGGGTAATAATAATAATAATAATAATAATAATAATAATAATAATAATAATAATAATAATAATAATAATAATATTTGTAAGCACGTCGAAGTATTTCAATATTCAAACTTACAGTTGGTGATTACCTATCAACCTAGACTAAAAATTATAAGATACAAAGATGGTCTCGGAGCCTGTTCACATGGCCCATATTCTACAAGCCCAAAAGTATTTAACATAAAGTCAAAAATCAATTTTAGAGACAAAAGTGCTTATTTGACGCGGTGGGATTTCACTTTTGGAACCGGGACACCCTTAGGCTACATGGTATGGAAATGATCTTTTAAGGGAGGATAATCCGCCACCTAGGTGTCACATCATCATCCTTAGGAGGATGGTCCACCCCACAAATTTAGTGGAAATGGGAGGATGATCCTGTAAGGACCTGCAAAAATGTCCAAAAACGACCCGTAAGTGAAAACCCGGACCCCTGAAACCCTAATATGCATGAAAAACCAAGAAAACAAGATTTCTAGATTTCAGGCGGGCCTCGTAAAACGTAAGCTTAGGCTTACGCGGGCCGTGTCAACTTTAAGTTGACCGGATAAGCGTTCCAGGCCACGTGTCACACACGTGGCGGACCTACTCGTGACACACAAGCCCTACACGTAGACTAGGGGCCCTCGCGGGCCGCGTAAAAGCATTATTAAGGTTTACGCGGGGCGCGTAAAACTTAAAAACCAGCTATAAATAGCCTGTGCATGGGGCTTTGCTTCTGTGTTCGTTAAACTTTCTAAAAAGCGAGTTATACTGCTCAAATTCGAATTTCCAAGTAGGGAGACGTTGCTACGGATACAGGGTATTAACTCGATCACTGCTACGATACAATGTCCGATTGATTGAAACCGGTCCGATGGATGTTTAAGTGCTGCCCAAATCAGGGCTATACTTTGTCATTCGTCGTGAGGGTTTTGATTTCGTGAAGTTTATCGTAAATGTTGTATTAAGTTACTGACCTAGTGTCGTGTGCGTTGTCATTTAAATAGGTCACAAGGCTAAATCAGTAGGCTAAACTCTACCCGTTTAAACTTGCAATGTGAGTTATTCTCTTTTTATCAACAATGTTTTACAATACTTAAATTATTTTCAAAAGTTATAGTTACAGGGATTAAGTCTTGGTTATCTTGAATCACTGGCAAGTGGGGTATTGTGCACATTACTAATTTCTCACGGTTAGGTAAACAAACCTAACAGTGATAATCATCACTACTTGGGTGAAAGGACCCAATAGTGGTATGACCATCGTCACCAGGGTGTGACACGGCGCCAGATAAAAATAAGATAGTAGCCATTGTAATCGCTCTTATGCTGTAATTTATAACTATGTGTCGTTTTATCAAAATTGAGTGACTCGCCAGTATTTCCACGCTGATAAAATATTTTTAAAACATATTTCAGGTGACTTACTGTGAATCAAGTAAAACGTGCTACGGATCATTAACAAGCTTGAAGTGGTGGCTCAGTAAAATAAATAAACATGTTTTGTAAAACAAGGAATTTCCTCGTGAAATTACCCTTATTGTAAATTATGGGGTTTGTCCCAATTTGTGAAATAAAATAATTGAGCATTTTCAAGTTTCAAAAGATCCTATTAAACTTCCGATGTCAAATCAAGAAATAAAATACCACGGTTTCTGTCCCGCGACTCCTGGACCGGGTCACACCGGGACGGGGGTCGTGACAGATCCTACCCCACCACTTTTTTATTTTTTATTTTTTAATCTTCCACTTTTTTTAACATTTAACAAATAAATTAAGAAAATATTTTCATTAATATTAAAAAACAATACATAAACTTAAAAAAAAAACATAAACTTAAAAAAATTCCTAATAAATGAAAAACATAAACTTAAAAAAAATCAACCATTTTGATGTTTCTTCATGATGTCGTTTTGTAGTTTTATCAAAGTCGAACGTTTCGTCTCGGGATAACTATCAACATCCATCGTTAATATTTCCCACTCCTTGAGCCGAACCTTATCATCGGACCATCGAATCTTTTCTCCCGCCACGCGTAACTTTTCTCCCCCTACGCGTGACTTTTCTTCGATGGCCCGCTCCTTTGCCCTCTCCTTTTGGGTCGTGACCTCGGTGTATGTTTTAAATTGTGTCATAAACTCGTCCATCTTCGGGTTGACCTTTTGCTTTTCTTTCTCCTTCGCCCGCTCCTTCTTTGATTTGTCCCGGCCCGGGGGACGCTCCGCTTCATGTACGGCGTATTCTTTTTCGTCGAACTCGGCATCGTCGTTTAAGTTTATGTGACATCTCGCGTCCGATCCGCCGGCGCTATAACTACCGGATTCCGATGTCCTTTGGCGCTTCGCCATCTCCACCTCGTTCGGAATCGGCGCCCATTTTGGGTGTGTTCGCATAATGTCCCACGCCCGAACGTGTCCAAACCTGGTACCATTGTTCGACTTGTAAAGATCCAACACCTTTTTGAACACATCATCGTCGCTCATCCCGCTACTACGCCCACTTCCACATACTTTATTATATTTTTCGCAAAACCTATTGACAAACCTGCTCATTTTTCGCCACTTAGATGACACCGAGTCGACATCTCGATACGGGCCTTGGTCCATTAGCTCAAGGAACTTCGCCAAAACCTCCTTCCAAAACCCCTCACTCGTTTGATTATTACCTATAAAATATGTTACAAAAAAATAAAAATATAAACTTAAAAAAAAGGTTATTTTTACGAACCTTTTATCGGGTGTGTCGACGTGCCTACGTAAGCCTTCGCTAAGGCTTCTTCCTCGAGTTGCGTCCACGGTTTCACCTTTGCTTTGGACGGTTGCTCACACACAACTTGCTTGCCTTTTCTTCGTTTTCCTTTTTGCGGTTGGGTCTCGGGAACAACTTCGACATCCTCCTCGGGTTCGGATCGGGTGGGTTGCGTCGGGTTCGGTTCGGGTTGAAAGGGTTGCACGGGTTGGATATTAAAAGCACCCCGCATCATCAATTGTTGTATGGCTTGACTTTGTTGCGGGTGACCAAAAACGTTCGGTGTGTTTTGGAATGCGGCAAAGGCGTTTGAGGAGTATTGAGAGAATTGGTTGGGTTCTATCGTCGGATAGTATCCCGGAACCGAGAAAACATTCGGGATGTTCGGTTGGGTCGGATTGTTGGGGTTGTTCGGGTTGTTGGGGACGTTCGGGTTGTTGAAGGGATCCATGGTAGAATATAATTTTATAAATGGGGAAGATGTTTATAAAAAATGAGAGAGAGAGATGAGTTGTGGTAGATGAAAAGTGAGAAAAGAGGTTAAAAATGGTGAATGGATTTGAAAATGGTTTAGATTTTTATAAAAAAGGGGGAAAATTACCGTATGAATATTTTTGAAATCGTAAATAAATATTTTTTTTACAAACGGTCATCATCGAAATGGGGGATTTTTTTGTCTTGGCATGGACCATCTCAAACGTCTTCATCTCGACGGTGAGGACGAGGACGAAGGGGGGCGGCGTGGTGTTGGCGTCGTCGCTGATCCGGGACGGAGGGGGACGTCCCCCCATACCGTCCAGCCTTAAACCTTGTCTAAAGAAACGTCTTTAGGAACAAAAGAGAAATAATCGGTTACAAAAGATTAATAATCGGTCTGTAAGTTTAATGTTCAGTTTTGAATATGATGGTTTCGATCTGTAAGCCTTGAACATATGTATGTTGTGAAATTGATTTTGTTTAATTGATTTAAATTTAAATACGGATGGTAGTAGTTGTTTAAGAGGCTCCAGCGTCTCGCCGGAGCATTGATTTTTTTTCTAATTATATATTTTCAGACACGGTTCCTAACTGCGTCTTTATATCACCGCATCTAATAATAATATGAATTTAAGACGCTAGATTTAAGATGCGGTCCAAAACCATGTCCTATGATCAAAAGCACCGCGTCTATTGCTTCTTTTTGTACTAGATTGAATCTGTTGATTGATGTTCATTAAAACCAACTTGTAGTTTGATGCGCATCTTGCTAAGGCTGATCAATGGTCGAGTCATATCATTGACCATGGTTATTCAATCCGTTACTTCTTAATCCTTTTCATATTATTTGTACGTCTTCTTTTTGCTTGTAACATTATTGGGATAGATTATGAACATATGATAATTTATGAGTAAAATTTATATAAAATGTTATTTTATCATCAAAAAAGGGTTCGGTTATAATAATAATAATAATCCATTTCGTGCATTAATAAACATGTTTGATTTAGTAAAAGTTATTTAGCATCATTATGCACTATACCTTATAGTTTCCATTAACTCTCCATATATGTAAGCATGGTGTTAGAGCCGAGAGTGTGTACACATGTAAAATAACATTCAATGAAACCAGAGATACAAATAATAGCCTGAAGAGTTTCAACCATATTAAGTTAAAAAGATAAGAGAACACCTCAATTATGTCGAAACACATCTAAAATATGCTGCAACTCATGGAAAACATCTTCAATACTCATCCGTTGTGGCGGAGAAACCATAGAGCATGATACTCCAATCTGTATGATTGAAATCAAGCATTCCTCCATTTTCTTTGCCTTTGTTTCTGTACTTTGCTCAACAATTACACTATCATCAATAATGTCAATCACTTGGTCTGGAAATGATGTCGAAGCAAATTTATGTAAGCTGAGGTCTTCATTGAAGATGTCGCCTGTTGGCTTTTTCCCGGTCATCACCTCCAAAATAATATGCCAAAACTATAGACATCCCCATTACTTGTCATCTCACTCCCAAGACCATACTCTGCCACTTATAAGCGACTACTTAGAAGAAAGAAACAATCTAAACATATTTATAGGCATATGGGGTGTAAGAATCTTAACTGGAGGTGCATAACCAACTGTTCCTTTAACACCAGTTGAGTTGTTTTGGTTTGAACCTCTTCCAAGAAACCGAGCTAAACCAAAGTCTCCAATATGGGCCACCATATCCTCATCAAGTAGAATGTTGCTAGGCTTCAAGTCACCATGAACAATGGTTTCTAGGCAATGATTGTGAAGATAACTAAGAGCAATTGCAACATCCATGAGGATACCAATTCGTTAAACAAGGTCTAGTCTGGATGTACTTGTATTTGAATGCAACCGATCATGTAAACTCCCATTGGGCATGAACTCATAGACCAAAGCTTTGAAATCATTGCCTTGATGGTCAACACTTGAACACGAAGTTATTATCTTCAAAAGATTACAGTGTCGAATACTTCGCCACGCTTCACACACTCTCATAAAGCTTCTGTGAGCTCCTTCATTAAGATGGAGAACTTTAACTGCAACATCTCTATTATTAGAGGTTGTGTAATGGGGCAGCACATCATGGGAGAAGAGGCTATAGCGCCCCATAGCGCCGCCGAACACCATTACGGCAGGTGCTATGGGGGTTCAATATTGGATCCCCGCAAGCTACATAGTGGCGTGACCCATTTTACCCAACTCACACACATATATATTGTCGCACCCTCAAATTCCACGTGCGGAGTATCACCGCGAGGCATGTGACTGCCCAGGATCCAACCATTAATTACATCGAACATTTAACACAAGTAAAATAAAAACATAGTAGGTTTGAAATAAAGTTCCAAAACATAGCAAGTTTAACAAAATAAGATTCAAGCGTTTATCGGAAGCGTTAAGTTCATAAGTAGCTTAAAACATAAGTTCAAAAGTAGGAATCCAACAACGGATTCTAGACGTCCACCACAACGCTCCAAGCAAACTCCGACGCAGCATCTACGGACCTGCAAGCATGCAGTAGCGTGTCAACACAAAGTTGGTGAGTTCACGGTTTTCAAAAACGGTTTTCTTGTTTTATTTCAAAAACATCGTCTTACGTAGTTACCCTGAAATCAACATATGTAGTGGGGTGCTACCCCATAAAAATGTAGCATGCACAATTTGATCCACTAAACTATGCAGTACCGAAACTTTGACGTAATTGTTATTCTCCCTTTTGATCAATGTCTACCGTCATTGACCAGAGTTCCTAGATAGTAGTTCACGCCCGTCCTCCTCCAAAGGCACGGTGTGAGGTTGTCAAACCTAATAGCTTTATCAACTAGTATCCCGTTCGTCTCGCACAACGATTAATCGGTATAAGTGAATAAGGGACTTTCTGGTAGAGTTTTGTTTAGTGTATGAAGTTCCCAAACTACCGGGATTAAGCGAAGTTTCCGTCCCAACGGAAATATGTGAAGTTCCCAAACCCACCGGGAAATGCATGCTTTTAGATGTAGTGTGAACTCACCTTAGATTGCTCGGTATATAATACTTTATCCTAAACTGGGTCAACCGCATCCTATATCGATTACCCATCGTTAGGACCGTATGCAAGTAATTCACATATAACAAGGATTTCATACACGTAGCAAGTAATCACGTATTTCACAGTAGTATACAAACAGTAAGTAGTTTACGACCAACTGTGCGATTGGAATATTATTCATGCAACAGTGTGATTCGTCTCATGCCCATGAATTCCCTATTACTTGTGCAGCCCACTATTTAGGCTTGTAATGTGTTATTATGAAATACGGTTGAGTTGTTTTGGTTTGAACCTCTTCCAAGAAACCGAGCTAAACCAACTGTCTCCAATATGGGCCACCATATCCTCATATGTTATGTGGTAGATGTGTGTAGGAACTTCTTGCTTATTTGAAGTCACTAATAAACTAAGTGGTAATCATACTAGGACGTGATTGACCAACACCTACTGTTAGCTATATTTGAGAATCTAACCGAGCAAACCAAGGTGAGTTTACACATTTTCTAAGGCATGGGATTCCCGGTGGTTGGGAATGGGTTAAAGAAATTAAAACGGGATCTACATATCCTCCTTGGGTAGGATATGTACGGCCATCCTCCATAGGTAGGATGCCAATAATAAATTCTGCGTATTCTCCTTGGGTAGAATACGTACGTTCGTCCTCCTTGGGTAGGACAACACCCTTAAAACTTACTAGACAAAACTCTATCATTAAGTCCCTCATTATATATCGAATTAATCGCCGAGGCCGATGGCGAGCGGGTCATTAGTTAATAGCGCTATTAGGTTTAACAAACCTCACACCGTGTCGTCCGAACGGGCGTGTACTAATGGACTATGGCAAACTGTCAGTGATGATAGACACTGATGTAGGGCACAACTATTGTTCGTAGCAGTCGATATCATACCGTCTAGTGGTTCACATGGGGAAGCCCCCACTGATTATGGATATGGATTGGGTAATAAAAGGAACTGGTTAAACATACTTTCAACTACGGGGTAACCCCCACGGCAACATAAGCCAACGAAAGTCAAACCACGTTTTCAGAAACAACTTAAAACTAAACAACCAACCGTGAACTCACTCAACTTTGTTGTTGACTCGTTGTTACATGCCTTACAGGTCACTAGATGCTTATGGAGCTTGCACGAGGAGGAGGTCGTTGTGGGATATGGACTGTTATGTTCCGTGCTTAACATTTGAACCTTATGAACTTATTAGTTATGTTTGGGTTTCATGTTTTATGCTTCCGCTGTTTAAATTGAACTTGGTTAACTTGTTTGTGAACACCTATTATATTGTGTGGTTGAACTTTTACTTAATTTACTATATTGTTCAATATGATTGGTGGCTTGATCCTGGTCATGTCACGCCTCCAAGCGGTGATACTCCGCATGGTGGATTTTGGGGGTGTGACAGATTGGTATCAGAGTTATTGGTTATAGTGAACTTGGTTTTAAAAAGGGGAAAAACTTTTTGATAAAAACCAGACTATAACCTGTACAGTGCTCAACGATCCACAACGACGCTTCGTTCCACGTGCAAGACTCGACACCATAAGTGGTATGATTTATGTTATATTGTCGGTTAGATAGTTCTCACTGTGCATTAGATAATGTGATAATTGCTATTTGAACCTTGTGTGCTTACTCTCTATTGTCGTCCCACACTTACGCACTTTCGCGACACCTTTCTCACTTACGTTGCTTCATTATGAAGATCATGAACGGACGCGGAGGACGTATCAACCTCACTCAAGCCCAGTTGATGGCTTTGATCAACGAACGAGTCGCTGAGGCACTCGCAGCCAACCCTGCAGGAGGTCAACATGCTCAACCTCCTGTGTGCACGTTCAAGACGTTCATGGACTGCCGACCTACCACTTTCAGTGGCACCGAAGGAGCAGTGGGCCTTCTTCACTGGTTTGAAAAGCTTGAGTCAGTTTTCGAGATGTGCGAATGCCCCGAAGACCGTAGGGTGAAATATGCTACCGGAACACTTGAAGGGGCTGCGTTAACCTGGTGGAAGGCGCAGGTTCAACTACTAGGACTGGCAGTTGCTAATGCCACCCCCTGGAATGGTTTCAAAGAGCTGATCAAGGAGGAATACTGTAGTCGGGATGACATCCACAAGCTAGAGGTGGAATTTTACAATCTGAAAATGACGGGGTCTGAGATTGAGGCGTATACTAAGAGGTCAAACGAATTGGCCATCCTGTGTCCTACCATGGTGGACCCTCCCATCAAACGAATTGAGCTGTATCTCAAGGGCCTTGTACCAGAGATTCAAAGTCACGTAACTTCAGCCAACCTGGGTACCATTTAGCAAATTATCAAGGTGGCTCATCGTCTCACCGACCAGGCGGTGGAGCAAAATAGACTGCCCAAACGAGTCAGTGCCACAGCTACTTCTGATGCACCTACCGACAACAAGAGAAAATGGGATGGGAACTCCGGAAAGGGGTCTACTTCAGTTCAGTCTCAGCAGCGAAAGACTGATGACTACCAGAGTCCTGGTCAGCAATCTTCTGGTAACCAAGGACATGGTGGATACCGAGGGAACCACCCCAAGTGCAACCGGTGCAACAAGCATCACAGCGGGCAGTGCAACAAAGGTCGTTGCCTGAGGTGTAACAAGTTTGGTCATGAAGCAAAGGATTGCAGGAGCATCCGACCAGCAAATCAAAATCGCCAACAACAACAACAAGCTCCACAGAACCACCAGCAGCAACAACAACAGGGCAATAAAGGATGCTTTCAGTGTGGCGCTGAAGGCCATTTTAAGAGGAACTGCCCCCAACTGAATCAGAATCGGAACAACAACAACCAAGGAAACGGGAATCACAATGGGAACAACCATGGAGGCAACAACGGGAATAACAATAGGGGTAATAACGACGGCAATGGTGCCAGGGGTCGAGCGTTCGTGATTGGTCAGGGTGACGCAAGGAATGATCCTAACGTAGTGATGGGTAAGTTCCTTCTCGACGACTTTTATGTTACTGTTTTATTTGATTCGGGTGCCGATACCAGTTATGTGTCTCTAAAAGTTAGTCAAATGCTTAAACGCACACCAACACTTTTGAACACCAAGCATGCCGTAGAGTTAGCAAATGGTAAAAGCCTAGAAGCCACACACATAGTTAAGGGTTGTAACCTCGTCCTAGCTGGTCAGACCTTCTCCATCGATCTTATTCCTATAGTTTTGGGTAGTTTCGACATCGTCATTGGGATGGATTGGTTATCCCAACAGCAAGCAGAGATCCTTTGCAAAGAGAAGATTGTTCGTATTCCCCGTTCTGGTAAAGAACCTCTCGTGATTCAAGGCGACAAGAGTGGTGCTGTTGTGGGCATCATCTCCTTTCTTAAGGCCCAGAAGTGTTTGCGAAAGGGCCACACTGCTATTTTAGCACTCGTTACTGACGCATCAACGAAAGAGAAGAAGATAGAGGATATTCCAGTTGTACGCGATTTTCCTGAGGTATTCCCAGAGGAATTACCTGGTCTTCCGCCTCATCGTCAAGTCGAGTTTCAAATTGAGCTAACCCCTGGATCAGCGCCCATAGCTCGTGCACCTTATCGATTAGCTCCATCAGAACTTGAAGAATTGTCCACCCAATTGCAAGACCTCTTAGATAAGGGTTTTATTCGCCCCAGCTCTTCGCCTTGGGGAGCTCCAGTCTTGTTTGTGAAGAAGAAAGACGGTACTTTCAGAATGTGTATTGACTATCGCGAACTCAACAAGGTGACTGTGAAGAATCGTTATCCTCTCCCACGAATTGATGACCTATTCGACCAGCTGCAAGGGTCAAGCTTCTACTCTAAGATTGACTTAAGATCGGGCTATCATCAGCTGAGAGTCCGAGATGAAGACATCTCCAAGACAGCATTCAGAACTCGCTACGGGCACTATGAGTTTCTGGTCATGCCTTTTGGATTAACAAACGCACCTGCAGTCTTCATGGACCTCATGAACCGAGTGTGCAAACCCTACCTAGATAAGTTCGTTATCGTCTTCATCGACGACATCCTGATCTATTCCAAGAGTCAGGAAGAACACGAGCATCATCTACGACTTATCTTGGAACTTCTTCGAGCAGAGCAGCTGTATGCTAAGTTTTCAAAATGCGACTTTTGGCTTCATGAAGTTCATTTCTTAGGCCACGTGGTAAATGAAGATGGGATTCATGTGGATCCATCCAAGGTTGACTCGATCAAGAACTGGCCTGCACCCCGTACACCAACAGAAATCCGTCAATTCTTGGGTTTGGCGGGCTACTACAGAAGGTTTATCAAGGATTTCTCAAAGATTGCACAACCTCTCACCTCACTAACTCAGAAGGGTGTCACCTATCATTGGGGTGATGCACAGGAATCTGCTTTCCAGCACTTAAAAGATAGACTTTGTAGCGCGCCTATCCTCTCATTGCCTGAAGGCACATATGATTTTGTGGTTTACTGCGACGCTTCCATCCAAGGACTTGGTTGCGTATTGATGCAACGTGACAAGGTCATTGCCTACGCATCACGCCAACTCAAAGTTCACGAAAGGAATTACATTACTCACGATCTGGAGCTGGGAGCAGTTGTTTTCGCACTTAAGATATGGAGACATTACCTGTACGGTACCAAGTGCACCATTTACACCGATCACAGGAGTCTCGAGCATATCTTCAAGCAAAAGGAGTTAAACATGCGACAACGCCGATGGGTCGAACTCTTGAATGATTACGAATGCGCTATCAAGTATCATCCGGGCAAAGCCAATGTTGTGGCCGATGCCCTCAGTCGAAAGGATACCATACCTAGGCGTGTACGTGCTCTACAGCTTACCATCCAATCTAACCTTCCCACTCAGATTCGTGATGCTCAGGTTGAAGCATTGAAACCAGAAAATGTCAGGGCTGAAGCCTTACGCGGTTCGAGGCAACGATTAGAACAAAAGGAAGACGGCGCCTACTACGTAACAGGGCGTATCTGGGTTCCACTCTATGGAAACTTACGCGAGCTTGTGATGGATGAAGCACATAAGTCTCGTTATTCGGTACACCCTGGTTCGGATAAGATGTACCACGACCTAAAAACTACATATTGGTGGCCTGGTATGAAAGCCAGCATAGCAACCTACGTCAGTAAATGCTTGACTTGTGCTAGGGTCAAGGTCGAATACCAGAAACCATCAGGTCCACTCCAACAACCAGAGATCCCGAGATGGAAATGGGAGCAAATTTCCATGGATTTCGTTACTGGCCTGCCTAGATCTCAGCGCGGAAATGATACCATTTGGGTGATCGTGGATCGACTAACAAAGTCTGCACATTTCTTGGCTATCAAGGAAACCGACAAGTTTTCTACTCTAGCAGACATCTACCTAAAGGAAGTAGTATCAAGGCACGGAGTGCCAACCTCTATTATTTCCGATCGTGATGCACGTTTCACTTCGGAACTTTGGCAAGCGATGCACAAATCTTTTGGCTCTCGGTTAGACATGAGCACAGCTTACCATCCACAAACGGATGGGCAATCTGAGCGCATCATCCAAACCCTTGAAGATATGCTTAGGGCATGTGTAATCGATTTTGGTAATGGCTGGGAAAAGCACCTTCCGCTAGTTGAGTTTTAATATAACAACAGCTACCACACCAGCATCCAGGCCGCTCCGTTCGAGGCATTGTATGGACGGAAATGCCGATCACCTCTTTGTTGGGCAGAGGTTGGCGACAGTCAAATCACAGGCCCAGAACTTGTAGTAGATACAACCGAGAAGATTGCTCAGATACGACAACAAATGGCGGCAGCTCGTGACCGTCAGAAATACTATGCTGATAAGAAAAGAAAGCCACTCGAGTTCTAGGTTGGGGATCGAGTGCTACTCAAAGTCTCTCCTTGGAAAGGTGTAGTTCGTTTTGGCAAACGAGGCAAGCTCAATCCGCGATATGTTGGACCATTCGAAATCATTGAGAAAATTGGCAAAGTCGCTTACAGGTTGAATCTACCCGAAGAACTCAATGGAGTTCACAACGTATTCCACGTGTCAAATCTGAAGAAGTGTCTGTCAGACGAGACCCTCATAGTTCCTCTCAAGGAGCTCACAATCGACGACCAGTTGCGATTCGTTGAGGAACCAGTCGAAATCACGGACCAAGATGTTAAGGTCCTCAAGCGCACTAGAATTCCTCTCGTTCGAGTTCGTTGGAACTCCCGTCGTGGCCCAGAGTATACCTGGGAACGAGAAGACCACATGAAACTCGAGTATCCCCAGTTGTTTGAGAAAAGTGCAACCACTACTGAGGCTGAAGCTACTGCGGAATTTCGGGACGAAATTCCAAACCAACGGGGGGATGATGTGACACCCCAGGAAAAACCAGTAAACCACGCAACTTAACTAGCTTTCTCAGTAACTACGCACAAAATTTCGGGACGAAATTTTCTTAACAGGGGGAGACTGTGACAACCCTCGTAATTCCATGTATCCGTACAATTTATTAATGATAATTAAAGTGCTTAGTGACTGTGTTGAATTAATTAACTGTTTCCTGATTACTGTGTTATACTTACATGTGCGTGTTAGCATGCAGAAAACTTGACTAAATGGTCCTGAATATTTTCCTAGGTGTTAGGAATTAATTGTGTTACAAAAATATATGTATAAGACGCCTTACGGAACAATTAAACAACTTAACGGAACAGTATCCGACCGAACAACCGGACATTACCCGGGATACCAAATATTTGTCAAACACATTATTTAATTATTTCTTGGCTAGTTACGATCCCCGTACACCATAACACCCACTAGAAATTTACTAAGTAAAACATGTAACCTTATACTTACTAGAAGTCACCTACTTATCCTCAAATTTACTTATCCTCCTTATGTTGACTAAGTATTTACTTCTCCTCCTTATGTGGACTAAGTATTTACTTCTCCTCCTTATGTGGACTAAGTATTAGAATCCAAGATTTTACCTCTATATTTTAGTTAATCTTGGTTTGCTCATGTTGACTAAACACTAGAAAAAATGACTATAAATATGGTGCATAACTTCACAATCTTCACACCATCTTTCTCATTCTCTATATCTCTCTCTTGGCTCACTCTAAAACCACCACCACCATTCCATTGTTGAGCTTGTTTCAAGTGTTAGAAGGTGATACAAGGAGCTTGAAGCTTGAAGGTCTTGAAGAATCCTTCTCATTTGCTTTCATCATCCATCTTTGTCATTTTTTTTCTCTAGTGATATTCCCAAGCTTTAAGCTAGTTGTAAGACTTCTTTAAACTCTTGTTTACTTCATGTGTTAGTAGTTAAAGATTATATTATGATGAAATAATGCTGGTATGATGTTGTTGTTGATCACTATACATGTTAACGGAACAAATAGAACTTGCGTTAAAGCACTATAAGCTGAAAACAGGAAGCTGTCAAACTGTTACAGCCGCCTTCAGTCGGCTGTAACCAGTTCCTAACTTAACGAAAAATTGATTTCTTGAGTCTATAATGTGTTATTATGAAATACGGTTCAAATGGCACTGGAATCATAATTTTTGAACTTCGTTTACTATTTTTAAAGACCCGTTTTGTAACAGCAACTAAAGCTGAGTTTTTACTGCAATAAATGGGTGTTATATTTTTAATCAAAACTTGAATTCTGTGTAGAGTTAGATCATGAATTTTGTACTGTAGATGACCACCGATGTAATTGTAATTCTCCCACTGGAATTTCGTCAATCTGACTTACGATGAATTTTAAATGAATTTTTCCATGAACTGCAGTCAGAAAGTGACGAATCTGATTGCAGCCCGGTAAATGATTTTTTATAAAATATTGGTAATGTATTGGATCTTGATATTTTTACACAGTAATATTTGGATTGTTTAAAACATTCTGTAAAAATTTGGGAATTTTTGGAATAAGTTAACTATTTTATTAAATTACTTGAAAACAGTCCAGTTTTGGATGTTTAAGCTGAAACAATATAACTAGTGATTTGCATGTCTAAATGTCGGTTATGATCTAACTTGTTATATGTCAATGAAAGTGTTATGTACAATGTCGTATGCTTGCTTTTAAATGGTAATAAATGGGGAAGTTTATATGGGCGTGAATTGTTAAAGTGAGTATATGTTATGTGGTAGATGTGTGTAGGAACTTCTTGCTTATTTGAAGTCACTAATAAACTAAGTGGTAATCATACTAGGACGTGATTGACCAACACCTACTGTTAGCTATATTTGAGAATCTAACCGAGCAAACCAAGGTGAGTTCACACATTTTCTAAGGCATGGGATTCCCGGTGGTTGGGAATGGGTTAAAGAAATTAAAACGGGATCTACATATCCTCCTTGGGTAGGATATGTACGGCCATCCTCCATAGGTAGGATGCCAATAATAAATTCTGCGTATTCTCCTTGGGTAGAATACGTACGTTCGTCCTCCTTGGGTAGGACAACACCCTTAAAACTTACTAGACAAAACTCTATCATTAAGTCCCTCATTATATATCGACTTAATCGCCGAGGCCGATGGCGAGCGGGTCATTAGTTAATAGCGCTATTAGGTTTAACAAACCTCACACCGTGTCGTCCGAACGGGCGTGTACTAATGGACTATGGCAAACTGTCAGTGATGATAGACACTGATGTAGGGCACAACTATTGTTCGTAGCAGTCGATATCATACCGTCTAGTGGTTCACATGGGGAAGCCCCCACTGATTATGGATATGGATTGGGTAATAAAAGGAACTGGTTAAACATACTTTCAACTACGGGGTAACCCCCACGGCAACATAAGCCAACGAAAGTCAAACCACGTTTTCAGAAACAACTTAAAACTAAACAACCAACCGTGAACTCACTCAACTTTGTTGTTGACTCGTTGTTACATGCCTTACAGGTCGCTAGATGCTTATGGAGCTTGCACGAGGAGGAGGTCGTTGTGGGATATGGACTGTTATGTTCCGTGCTTAACATTTGAACCTTATGAACTTATTACTTATGTTTGGGTTTCATGTTTTATGCTTCCGCTGTTTAAATTGAACTTGGTTAACTTGTTTGTGAACACCTATTATATTGTGTGGTTGAACTTTTACTTAATTTACTATATTGTTCAATATGATTGGTGGCTTGATCCTGGTCATGTCACGCCTCCAAGCGGTGATACTCCGCATGGTGGATTTTGGGGGTGTGACAATACTTTCCCCAAATGTCACAATGGATTAATTCAAAACATTCACTTGTTTTAATAAAACTAACCGGAAATGGTGAACGAGTAAGTTTCGCTTTATTACAAGAATCACAAACTTTGTTTTTAAAACTTAAAGAAACACATTTGAGAAAGTTGATATGAGATAACTTAACGTTTGAAGGATGCCCAAGTCTTTTATGCCATGATTCAATTGTCACCACCATTGCCCTCCTTTCTTCACGTATTCCCCTCATTCGATATAGACCTTCACGACAGCTCCCCGATCCAATCAAGCTCCCCGTCTTCAAGGCCTGTAAAACAAAGAAATCCGGAAAAAATGTCACGGCACAATGGTATTCTTTAGTTAACTTGTGAACAGATAATAGATTGCATGTAAAATTAGGCACACAAAGGACTCCTCCAACTTTCAGTCCATTCTCGAACACAAAGTCGCCTTTTCCTTTTACAGGAATGGCTTCACCATTCGGAATGGTAACCGGCTTTTCTAAGGTGTTAACGGTCAAGTTCTCAAGCGCATTTTCGTGACACGTGATGTGCTCGGTCGCACCCGAATCAACAATCCAATCTAAATCTTTATCATGTCTACCTGCCATGTTTGCCATACTCGGCTCCTCTCTATTCGCCGTGTTCGCAACAGGCTGTTGGGTTTTGTTTCCACCAAACAACTTTACAAAGCTCTTATATTGCTCGTCTGTCAAGCCCGGAATGGGCGATGCGCCAACAGGTTCGGTCTCGACCATAGCAGCCTTCGGCTTGGGCTTCTCCTTTTCATTCTTTCCCTTTCCCGGCCACCAATCCGGGTATCCGATCCTCTTGAAAGCTCTTATATTGCTCCTCTGTCAAGCCCGGAATGGGCGATGCGCCAACAGGTTCGGTCTCAACCATAGCAGCCTTCTGCTTGGGCTTCTCCTTTTCATTCTTTCCCTTTCCCGGCCACTAATCCGGGTATCCGATCCTCTTGAAACACCCATCCCGCACATGTCCATCCTTCCCGCAAAAGGTACAATGTTCGTTCTTGTCACTCGACAAGTTCTTTTCGGTCCTTTGCCATCCTTTCTCTTGTTGGTTCCTGTTTCCTACACGTTTTCCTATGTACGAGGCTTGAAAAGCCGAAGCATCTTGGCTAGTTCTTTTAGTTGTGTTGATGGAGCGTTGTTGTTCATCATCCGCTACTAGGTGATACACAGTACTAAGGATTGGGGTCGGTTTCATAGCCAAAATTTGTGTCTTAATAACTCCGAACTGATCATCGAGTCCCAACAGGAATTCATAAACTTTCTCTTTTTCCTTCAATTCTTCTAGCCTTTTTCCAAGTTCACACGTTCAACCATCACATGTGCAACGAGGTGTTGGTAAAACGGATTCCATCTCATCCCACAAGCTTCGCAATTTTGTGAAATAAGCGGAAACCGTTAACCCGTGTTGTAGAGTGCCGGCCAACGATTGCTTTAGTTCATACGCCTTGGGAGCACTTTCTTTCCCAAAACATTCCTGTAAATCCTTCCAGATTTCGGCCTCTGTCTTCGCATATTTTACGCTGCCACGGATTTCTTTCTCCATCGCAGCCGTTAGCCATCCCTTGATCATCGCATCACAACGCATCCAGGGCATATATTGTGCAGAGTCTGTGCTTGGTTTCTTGAGCGTGCCATCGACAAATCCGGTCTTGTTCTTCGCAAACAAGAAGTTCAACATCTCGGCAGCCCAATCGCTGTAGTTTTTGTCGGTAAGAAGGTCATTTACGTGTATTTGTTTAGGGTAATCGGAAGCGTGTAGGTAAAAGGGAGATGTATGATCAATAACCTCCCCATCGGTTTTGGTTGTTGAGGTTTCTTTTCCGGCCATTGGAGTAACCGGCAGTGTATTGTTAGAGTTGGGATCGGTGTTGCTCTGATACCATGAAGAAATTGGTATTCAAGGAGCTTCTGTATTTTCTCATTCATAAAACGTAAATGATAGCATACATATATAGGAAGGGAAACAATATCAACCAATAACTATCTTCCTAAAATATGTAGCATAAAGTCAGGAAGAGATATGCAGAAATATATGGCCGAAATTAGGTGATTTCCAATAATAAGAAGTCACCAATGCCAAGAAAATGGTCAGGGTAACACAATATAATGTAAATCATGTATAATAGAGAGGAGAAGAAGTTACCAATAGTAAAGGAGAAGAAGAACCTAAATATAGGTAAACCTTAATTCATGTTTCATATGGTAGGAAAGATTGCTTTTAAATTGGAAATATAAATCAAATATATTAATATCATATAAAAGAAAGTTTTGAAATCGGAAAGTCAAATCTACTTATGGGATGATAAAGAAAATTAAATAGATTTTTAAATTTAATTAGTAATAACTAAATTTAAAAGATGAACATAAACAAACAGATATAAACGAACACGAACGAACGAATTTAAATGAACGAACATAAACAAACGTAAATGAACAAACATAAATGAACGTAAATGAACGAAAATAAACGATCGTTCATGAACGTAAATGAACAAACGGGACATTGTTCATGTTCATTCGTTTATTTAAATGAACAAAAAGAATTGTTCATGTTCGTTCATTTATTAAATAAACGAACATGAATGAATTTCCTGCCGAACGATTCATGAACGATTCACTGAACGTTTGGTTCATTTACAATTGATCGCCTATCTAACTCAAAAATTACAAGATTCAAGGATGTTCTTACACAGTTACACCCTTAGTTGATGCACATGGCCCATATTATACAAGCCCAATTTTATTCAACAAAAACTCAATAAGCCCATACTCTACATGCCCATTCTATACAGACACTTGAGGAGCTGACGCTCACTAAAAGATGACAATTGACCAAGACTTAAATAAGTAACAACTACGATATATCGACCTACATAGCATATAGTGCTATAACAAGTTCAACTTCAACTTTGTAGTTACATAGATGTTAAGATTTATTTAAACAAAATGATTCATTACAACTCTTCCTCCAAAATAAAACTTATAGAGAATTGGCAATTTTCATCTTCCTTATAAACAATTTTACAGTCACTACATAAAAGAACCAAATCCATAATTTGAATTTAGCACAGGGACCATGTGTACAAGGGTGTAGCTTTGTGAGGGCGGAGGGGGCGGCCGACCCCCGAACTTTTCGCTCTTTAGTGGAGGGTATGTAGTTTTCGTATAGAAATTTTTTGGTATATACGTTTTTGACCCCCCGGTTTTATATAAATTTTTGGTATATATGTTTTCGACCCCCGGTCAGAAATCTCAAGATTCGCCACTGCATGTGTAAAAATATATATGATGATATTAAATACTACTTGCCCTTTAGATAAGATCGATCTTAACATTGTTCGACACACTGAAATATACACAACGCCTTTAGTTAGGCCTTTCAAAATATGCAGTTTCAGACCACTTTCCTGATTGCGATATGTGTGACCAATCTCATTGATGTTTTTATTATGTGCATCATATAGTCTAAAATTTGAAATCTATGAAACAAGAAAAAAAAATCAATTCTAAAATATTGATGAGCAATGATTTTATAAGGTATTATTATTATTGTATCTGGAAGAACTGAACTTGAAAAGATATTACTAAAAAAACTTCGTGGATGTATCAAAGCGTGTCCCATACCCGACCTATGGGTAGGGATGGCAATAGGTCGGGTTCGGGTTGGGTATTGGTAATCCCATACCCATACCCGGTTATAAAAGCGTGTCCCATACCCGACCTAATACCTGTCGGGTATTTGTCGGGTAATTTCACGTCGGGTATCGGGTATACCCGCGGGTACCGGGTATACCCATT
>JARYGA010056783.1:0-59857 GCA_030545235.1 Helianthus tuberosus | reverse complement strand
CTCATGGGTGTGGGCTCGCTACACCCAAATAGATCTATCACTCATGTCCCTCGGTCCTACGACGAGGATTAATGGCTTTAAGTGTCGCGCCTGTCACTCACATGATCTAAGTAGTATGCCCTCCTTAAGCTAACCATACCATGTATAAAAATGTCCGTAATAATTGTAACATGTATTTCACCCCCGAAGTATAAAACTGAAAACAGTTAAGAGAAAAGGGGGACATGAACTCACTGTAGTCCGTCTCCTGTGCTCGTACTCAAACCTTGTCAGCGACACGATAACCTACACCGTACTAATGTTTATTAGACGAAAGGGCCATGCCTTGCTTTTGTATTTACGGTTTGAGTTACGTTACTTTGATATTATTCCAAGTTATAACTTATTGTTAAAATAAGAATAATAATTATTTTAACTTACATTATATTTTTAGGTCTTGAAATAATAGTTAGACAACTATTTCGTATTCATATTTCTCAAGTATTTCATGTGCGTATTTCCTTCCCAAGGATGGGGGTATTTATACATGTATTTTGTGATTAAAGTATTGACATTATATATTTTTAAGTCCCACTCTAGAAAATATATAATAACTTATTTATCAAAAATAACATATCCCAAAGTATATATTTTTCCAAATCTACTAGGAAAATATACTATAACTTCTCAAAATAATATATTTTTCTACTTGTTCAAAAGTATGTTATACTTTGTGATAAATCGTATTTTTCGTTATCCTTAAAGAATATACTAGTAACCATACTTTGTTAAGTTATATTATTTTTCTCTAAGTAATATAACTAGTTCCCAAATCATACCAATATTCATACAAGCGTTTTAGTATAAAATATATATTCTAAATATATATTTGTCCGCTTTTATTTACGAAAACCCACCTCCGACACTTTGGAATTTTGTAACCAAACTTATGGTGAAGTTTATTTCCGAAAAACAAAGTTAAACACATTTGTAAATACTTGTTAGAAAATAATTTTCTAAGTCTTGGGTTTTTAGAAAATTTCGCCAGAGTTTCCCCTAAAAACGGAGGTGTCCATGCTATTAAGCATATCATTTTCTTTTCAAAATCAATCAACAATCCATCCTTAAACAATTTTACATTACCAAGAGCGAAAACTATGTGCGTTACATCTTAATCATGAACTTGATACATTCCGAAAACGCGTAGTATCTTGGTAAAGCTTTTAGTGGACTTAGTTACCTTCCAAATCGTATTTATTTCTTTAAAAATCATTTTATTAAAAGAGTTTAATGTTTACAACTTGTAAACAATTTTTACAAAAACTAACCTTTTGAACTCTTCTTGTAAATAAAAGGTTTCTACACTTATTCATTTCCAAACATGGTGTAAGTGTATGTACAAGTCATGATTTTCTAAAAATTGGTTCTTGAACTTGGTTTATTTAGAAAAGTCTTTTGTAGAACTCGGATCTACATGATCATCAACCTACTTGTTTAATCATATTCCAAGAAAATCATTTTCTTTCAAGTTCATGTTTAAACTAGAAGATGATTATTTTATGTTTCACATAATCATCTTCTTAGTCTTGTTAAATCATGTTTCTAAACATCATTTAACTAGATCCATATGGTGATTAACAGCACATAACCAAGAATCATCATACAATCAACAACATATCCACTACAACATCCTACTAACAACATTCCATTTTTATGTAAAGCTTTATGTTCATCTTCTTAGTTCTTGTTCTTTAGTGTTTTAAACATAATTATCATACTACAACTTTTAACCATAAAAAAAAGATGATCAAGAGTTAAACAAGAACTTACTACTAGCACAAAGGCTAGGGATGATCTCAAGTGAGAAAGATGAAGAAAATGATGGTGAAAAGCAAGAAATAAAGCTCCTTGTAGTTCCACAAGTTGCAAGCTCCCTTGAATCACCTTCTAGTCTTGAATGAAGCTCAAAAATGGAAGAATGAGGTTGAGTTATGGTGGTTGATGTGTGCAAAATGCAACATATAAATTTCATCAATTGTGGCATAAAACTAACCCTTTTTTAGTACTAATGTTGGAAAAAGTGTGCTTTTGTCTTCCTTTTATATTGTCAGGATTAAATGAGCTCAAATTAACAAAAGAAGCAAAAAGACATAAAAATCTGACATAAATACAAGAAAAGGAACAAGATGTGACATGCCCGACCCCACGACAGCATCTTCCCAAGCAAAACAAGACAACAGAAGACTGAACACGCCCCGTGCTCAGCCAGCACGGGGGCGTGCCCAAGTGTCAGGAGAAAAGACAAAGTGGTAGAAGCTTCTATTGCCCACCACGGGGCCGTGCTCAGCGGACACGGGGCCGTGGTCGACTATAAGATTCGCACAATCCAGCAAATCTTCATAGTACAAAGATTCTTCTGCACCACGGGGTCGTGCTCAGCGGACACGGGGGCGTGGTCAACTAATAAGACAAAGCTGCATTAAATGAAGAAAGAGAAGGATGTGGACACGGGGCCGTGCCCACTGGACACGGGACCGTGCCCGAGCTTCTGTTCAGCCTATAAATAGGAGTGCTTGGCTCAAGCTCAAACCATCCCTTGGCACACCACCTCTCTCACACTTCACCCACCACCCACCACCACCATAACACCATCATCCACCACCATCATCCATTGTCCATCGTAGAGTGTGTGAGTCGTCTCGGGATCTAAGATTGATCGTAAGAGTTCTTGACAATCAAGGCCATGTTTGCCTAAGTCTCTTACATCACTTGGTGAAGACAAAGTGTCCAGTGTAATGCTTTTTATTTTTAATCTTTTCGCACTTTTTATTTGGTTTTGTATTAATGACTTTAATAACTAGTTTCTTATGTTGAAGGTGATCTTTCCTTATCGTTTGTCCGTGGTGTCTTGGCATTATTTTACTGTCTATATAAAATAAAAGATTTTCACCATTCATATCTCCACGGTCTATATGGAGGTATGTTGGCTACCTGGTCGGGGGTTAAGGGAACGGTTTGGTAAAGGTCTTGCCATTGTTCAGCGTTTAGAGGTCCTGCAATGGACCTGGGTCAAATTTAGTAGGACCTCCTTCAATACTTAACGGTATTGGATGGCGGGGGTCCAAACTCTTTGATCCCCTCATAAGTTAACTACTATTAATACTATAACCCGGCTATTTAGGACTGTATCCCTGCTGACTCAGACTACTTGGTCGAGGGTAACGTCACCTCCAAAAGAGGGGCCTACCATAATTTGCATTAATAACTTAATTAATTATCTTCCATTAATCCACCCTTTTAGGATTGTATCCTTGCTGACTCAAACTACTGGGGTGAGGGTAACGTCACCTTCAAAAGAGGGGCCTACTACAATAACTAAGATAATCTCTTAAAATAGTGCAAAAGTGCGGAAATAATCATAGGTTACACTAGATACGAGTCGGAACCAAGTGATTCATCTTGTCTATCTGTTTTTCTTTTATTTTAATTTTCAGCATTTTAGTTAGTTTTTATTTTTCTTAGTTAAAACATTTTTCTAAACTTTTTGATTTGATTAGACGTTGAGGATAAACCGGTACTAAAAGCTCTTGTGTCCTTGGACGACCTCGGTATCTTACCAACACTATACTACGCTCACGATGGGTGCACTTGCCCATATGTGTGTCTAGTGTAAGTAAATATCGTGTTTTATAAATTTAAAACTTGACTAAAAAGTGTTAAAGGGGCTTAAAATATACACCTAATATATATAACACTCGACAACGCATCAGTGGTGATGGTGAGGCCGAGAGGAGAGGTTGGAGAGTGAAAGAGATGGTGTGATCTTATGGAATGATATGGTAGATATGCTCACCATACTTATAATCATCTACTACATATTTTGGCAACATCAATAAGCAAAGATCTATTAAAAAATTAGGATTAAATCTTGGGGTAAGATGTGAAGTATGGTGAGGATTTTGGGTGGGTCCCTTGGTGACCGAATTCGGGTATGGGGGGGGGGGGTTAGATGTAAATTTTTTATGGTAATGGGTAAACATAAGTTGAAATCCAAGTGTATACTTACATAAGTTAGTTAGTTGATATTTAGGGGGTGTTATGGTGTACGGGGATCATGACTAGCCAAAAATAATAATACAATGTTTTTGACAAAAATTTAATGTTCCGGGTAATGTCCGGTTGTTCGGTTAGATACCGTTTCGTTAAAGTGTTTAATTATTCCGTAAAGTGTCTTTTATATATCTTTTTGTAATACTTTTAATTCCCGGTACTTAGGAAAGTATACAGGACCTTTCTGCCATATTTTTGCACCTTACTAGCATGTTAAAATGCTGAATTTTGTTAATAAATGCAGAATTCTGCACTTAAAGTGAGTTTTAGGCACTTCCCGACACTTTAACTATCACCCAGTGACGCAGTTTTATGGTCCTCA
Source organism: Helianthus tuberosus (assembly GCA_030545235.1). Lineage (NCBI taxonomy): Eukaryota > Viridiplantae > Streptophyta > Magnoliopsida > Asterales > Asteraceae > Helianthus > Helianthus tuberosus. Next base: position 55,446 of record JARYGA010056783.1, on the reverse strand, counting down.
GTTCCCTACACTCCATACTAGTGTAGTACCCTATCTCTGGCTCATACTGGCCTTAAAACATAGTCTGTCCATGTGCTGGCATTGTCAGCATGTTTCTAAATTATCCGTTCAGTGTGCTAACTGTGCTTTGTGCATCACGCATGTCACTAAAGTTTGTGTGTAATAAATGGAGTGACAGTATGAAACATGATGCATATGTATGTATGATACAGAAATCAAAAAGCAGTTTAAATTATCAGTTGTAATCAAGCACAGTCATTAAGCACATAATTAAGATTAATTAATTGTACGGTACCTGTAATTGTGAGGGTTGTCACATTGAAAGTGGCTATGAGTTGGTAATTACGTAGGTAATAAACCCTTAAAAGGGCACTTACTGATTTCCACTCTAACTTGGTCAATTGTCGGGTCAAACTTAATATTAAAAAGTCAACAGAAAGCTATTTTTGCAAATAAACACATAACTGATAATGTAGAGGTTATGGAACATGTTTTAACACTAAAATAACTTGGTAAACAATATAAGAACATGTCTAAGCATGTTCAACCCGACAATTCCGAGTTTAGGCTCGGTTCGGAATCGATTGTCGCAAAAGTAGACTTTTGCTTTGACTTTCTGTTCTGACCCGATTTAGCTTGTCTTAGATATGCCTTAGGGTTCCATTAGGACCATATTACATATTAGTATAACCCTATGAGTTTATACAATGTGGTTCCTTTGTAATACTAGTTCATTGCATGTTTCCGTTATATGCCTAAAATTGACCATTTTGCCCTTTTCTTGTAAAAATGAGATTTTTGAAAATATGAGAGGACAAAAACCTTTATTACTGATTTATAAACTTGTCCTAAAAATTTGACATCAGTTTGAGGTCTAAATTAGGAGTTATGCTCAATATCGTAATTTAGAAGCTTTTTATTATTAAACGACATAATTAGCATAAAGCCTATTTAAACCCAAATTTCGACACCAAAATTTTTACCCACTGATGTAATATAATATTTTGGGATTTTTGAAGATTTTTAATTATTTTTAAACTAATCATAACATAGGGTTCTAGCTTTAATTCGGTAATTGACGGTTATACCGCTTTTGCTAATAAAATGAGTTTTACATAACATTTTGATACAAAATCTTTTGCTACTGATTCTATATGATAAATGAAATATTTTAAGCCTTCTGGGCTGATAAAAATCTCAGCTTTTCTTACATAACCTGAAAATCGTTTAAAACCGACTTTTTACGCATTTTGAACTCATAGTATGGGTTAAAACTATTTTTAACATATAAGACTTAATACATACTGATGTTTTAAGTAAATTTTTATACTTTAATAGTAAGCAAAAGTTTTGAACTCAGATTTCCAGTTTTGACCTTTAAACCTTATGTGAAATGACCAAAATGCCCCTACAGTGCATAGTTTGGTAAAAAATGATAAATTTCACATATATGCAATACCCTACTGTTATGACTTACAAAAATTATTTTTACTGATCAATTTAGACCAGAACCTCAGATTGTTATTTAATCTCTTTTATAAGCTTTAAAATGACCAAAATACCCCTACGGGGCATCAATTGATTTTAAATTCGTTTTCGGCATAATGGAAGGTATCCTACTGATATCACATCATATTTAAGGCATATTAACTTGTGAAACCTGTAGATGACTCTTTTGGTTACCCGTTATACATTTTCCGCGTTCGGTACGGTTTATGTGACTAGTTTGCATAGATTGACCGAAACGGGTCAAACCTTATTATTTTTACCTCAAAATCCAGAATGTGTTTAGTTTACCCATATTATACAAGTCTCCATACTTGTCGGGTCTAAACCATATTCAAATCCGGTCTTCGCTTAATCTTGTGTTTTGAACCGTATATCTTTCCTTAAAACTAACCGGTCTAAGTTTAAACTTAAGTAAGACCCGTTAGGAATCTAATAGGTTATTAAAACCTTCGTTCCAGATTTAGGAGCCCAGTAAAAGATATCTGCACTTGCCAATTGTATACGGCTGGGATAAATTATATAATTTGCTCAGGTAAATACTTTTAACTTATTTTCTCTTATATGGGCTTGGGGTACGGTATATAAAATACCGCTTGGTCGGGTATCGAATTTTTAATTATATGAAGGTTAATTCATTGAGATAACCAGTTTAATCAGTTTTGTTTATTTTAAGCCTTTGGGGGTTAATGACCATGTCCTGGATATCCTCGGCTCATTAATTGAAATGGCCACGACTTGAGTACGGGGTGTAGGCATACACCTGCCGGTGCGTATATAAAAATAATATACCCGCCTGTTCGAGAATAACTCATCGTGGGATATATTATATGGTGTGTCTATTAATCTTTAACCCGGTATTCAGCTCGGGCTACTAAACGTATAACGAACATGTAATTCTTTTACAAGATTATTTTTAAATAATTATCCCAAGTTATAAAAGATTATTTGTGCCTTGTGCATTCAAATCAATTTTTTAAACATTTTCAAAAGTGTCAGTTAATTGTATTTACCAGTGTAAACTGACGTATTTTCCAAAAGGTTAAGTGAAGGTACTAGGCGGAATAGGCTGGTTTCTCCCAAGTGACTTAAATAAAGAATTATGCAAGCTTTATCACTTGAAAATCTGTTGAACAATATCTTTCTTTGTTTTGATCCGCCTGTGGATCCTTTACATTTCGTTTGTAATACTTTGATACTTTCAATTCGGTTTGTAATATTTTACTTTTAGACTTCCGCTGTGCTTTGAACTGTGAATATTGACTATGATGATATCAACTACGTCACGATACTCCCCACCGGGCCCACCGGTAATACGTGGAAATATCGGGGTGTGACAGGTTGGTATCAGACCTAACATTGAGTGAATTAAACACTAGCCTTTTGTGTTTAATCTCAATGACACAGTTGCACGTTCCTTGACTTCCGAGTCTAGGCAAAAGGACCTAGGACTAATCCTAATCTTTTATTTGTCCTTTATTTTTTTCTTGGTTGTTTCCTTGTTGTTTGACAGGAACAGAAGATGCCACCACGTGTTCGAGGACGAGGAAGAGGCGGCAAGGCCCCAATCTTCACCAGCCACGACCACGAAGCCGGGCCATCTCACCGGCGAACTCCATCAGTGACGATGAGCATGAGTCCCCAAGAGGATTGGAGGACATACTTAGAGCCTGCGAGGCGTTCTGTCTCGCTAAGCTCCTCACCTTCGTACCATCACTCTTTTGGGCCGCAGTCCGAGAACGAGCCCAATGATTCTCGCCATTCATTCCTTCCACTTCAATGGTCGAGTTCACACCGTGCCTTCGAGGACCCGACCCCGTACTTCCAGAGCCGGTTCAATCCGGCAAATCAGGTGCAAGAACCAGTGGGCTTTAACCCATGGGACCAGAAGATCACTTCTCCGGTGACCAGGCTATGGATATGGATGATGACCCCGATCCGGAGATGCCACCGAGTGGGACGCCGACGCATCCCATTGAAATTTCGGACGGATCGTCTTTTCACGGTTCGCCGTACCGAGGTCCAGAAAGCTACGAAGCAAGGTTTGCTTCATACACTTGGGAGTTTACTCCCCCTTTTAACCCAGCGCCTCAGCAGCAGCAGCAGGATCCCTATGAGGATTCTCGTTTTCAGGCGGTCACTCCGCCACCACCACCGCCGCCAGAGCAGCAGCCGCCTCCGGGGCCACTGAGGCGGAGAAGATCAAACACACGGATGTCCGTGCGAGGGGGATTCCGTTTCAGCACCCCCAACACTCAAGTGACAGTCACTACCCGCCACTATATGAAGACCCGCAGATGAGAGGGCCTTCAAACCCAGTTTCCGAGGTGAACTCCGCACCAGTTGCACCACCATCACCACCACATATGGGTTATGATAACCCGATTCCTTCATACGCCGGTGCAGCGGCGTATAACCCTTTTGAGCAGCCAGCCCATACTGGCTACAACTACGCCGAAGTTGACCCATACCTTGTAGCGGCAAACTACAATGCTCTTCATCCTGAGGGGCCCTATGGAGCTCCATATCAGACTGGATTCCCAGCTTATGGGTACCAATACCCGCCACCTCCTGAACCTCTGCAGCAGCAGCAACCGCAGCCACCACAGATCCAGCCACAACAACAGGAGATTCTACATAGGTTGTGTCAGGTGGAGCGGGAGGTTCAAGAAGAGCGAAGAAGCCACCGGGGATTTCTTAAGGGCTTCGAAAATTTGATCAAGGGAAAGAGCAGAAGGGACCATTGAGATTCCTTATTTGTTTGTATGCATTTATTTAAATTTTAATTAAGTCCCTACGTGGACATCTATTTATGTACCTAGTCCCTGCGAGGACTTGTATTTTCAGTTTGGCCCCTGCGTGGGCAAGTTGTTTCTGTTAAAGTCCCGTTTAGGGCAATTATGTACGCTTTTAAATTTTAGTGGAACGTTTGAATTTAAAATTTTCATTTTTGTCATCATATGTATGAATATAATATATGAAATAAATAAAATATCATTCCTTTTATAAGATCTGCCATTATTAAACAAAAATCTTAAAGGCAAAACCTAGCCCACGTGTCATTTTAAGGCAGGGCCATGATGGTAGTTCCTTATTAAGATTCAGATCCTTGTTAACATCTGAAAACATATTAACACTCCTAGCGAATGTGATTCGATAAAATCACACAAGTCATCCTCATATTGGATTCTTCCAATTCCTTTCTCTGATTTATTTAATCATCCATTAAGTGATGAAATACCTACGGGCTATAATTAATGTCCTTTTAGACTAAAGACAGTTATAGTCTACGACTCCATGTCAAGGAAAGGTGATGAACTATGATTCAAGCCTTAATGCCTCGATCCTATAAGATCATGGCTTATAATTTAAACTTGTCCTTGTAACTTGGCCTTTTGTGCCATTATTATATTTTAACTAAACTGAGGATAATTATAATAAAAATCCTGAATATATATGCTTAACAAATTAACCAATATGGTTCATTAATACCATGGTTAATAAATCATCAAGAATGATAGTACTGTTATAGACTTCTGAATAAATTATTATCATTATTTGATGTAGCAATCAAGCTACATGGCAGAATATGAGGAAGTCAACAGTCACCCTATAGAAAATCATGACACTACCGGGATCAATATAACTGGGGAGGAACTTCGAGCATTGATTGATAATGCTGTTGCTAAAGCCGTGGATAGGCAGCTTAGGGAATCAAGTGGTACACATAACAAGACCTTATCAGTACCCCATTCCAAATCACACCCTAAGACTCATTCTGAGTCTCATAGTAAGCCACCTTCTAAACATCATGAGTCAAAGAAGGATGATGCTCAACACTCCCCAAATCAGCATAGTGTTCCGTCTAAGAAGATTGTATTCGATCAGGAGCCACACATAAAGACCTACTCCTATAAGTATTTCATCTCCTGCAAGCCCAGGGACTTCACTGGGGAAAAAGGAGCCATTGATTGCATGACGTGGCTAGACGAGATGGATACTGTGGTTGATATCAGTGGTTGCGCTGATAAGGATATTGTGAAGTATGTGTCTCAGTCATTTAAAGGAGAAGATTTAGCTTGGTGGAGGTCTCTAATCCAAGCTACTGGGAAGATCCCGTTGTACAATCTGTCTTGGGATCAGTTTGTTACTTTGATCAAGAAAAATTTATGTCCTCAACATGAAGTTGAGAAGATCGAGACTGACTTCTTGACATTGGTTATGAAGAATTTGGACTGCCAGACATATCTTACGAGTTTTAATACCATGTCTCGATTGGTTCCTTATTTGGTGACACCGGAACCAAAACGTATAGCCCGTTTCATTGGGGGTTTATCCCCAGAGATCAAAGCCAGTGTGAAGGCATCCAGACCTACTACCTTTAGGTCTGTAGCTGATTTGTCATTATCTCTTACCCTTGATGCTGTCAGGCAGAGATCGCTTAGGAATTCAGATAAGGGAAAGAGGAAGCGTGAGAATGAAAGCTCACACCGTTCAGACAAGAAATATAAAGGGAATTCTGATCACAAGAAGAGTTCAGGGTTCAAGAAAGATGATCAACAGTCGGGTGAGAAGCCCAAATGCAAGATCTGCAAGAAGAGCCATTTGGGAAAGTGCATATATGAATCAAAATCCCAAGCACAGCCTAGGGTTTGTGGGATTTGTAAGTCTAGTGAGCATAAGACATTAGATTGTAAGAAGATAAAGGATGCAACTTGTTATAATTGTAACGAGAAGGGGCATATCAAGTCTAACTTCCCAAAGTATGCCAAGAAACCTGAGGAAGGTAAAAAGACCAATGCTCGGGTCTTTCAAATGAACGCTCAAGAAGCAATCCAAAATGATAACGTGATAACAGGTACCTTTCTTATTAATGATGTTTATGCAATGGTGTTATTTGATTCAGGTGCAGCTAAGTCGTTTGTTGATGATAAATTTTGTAAGTTGTTAAATCTGCCTGTTAAAACCCTAAGCATAAAATATGAAGTATAATTGGCCGATGGTACCATAGAAACTGCTTCGACTGTGTTAGATGGATGTTTTATATCCATTAGGAACCACTCTTTTCCGTTATCTTTGCTTCCTTTGAAACTAGCTGGTTTCAACATAGTGATAGGCATGGATTGGTTATCTCACAACCAAGCCCAGATTGTTTGTGACAAGAAACAAGTGGTTATCAAGACTCTGTATGGCGAGCCACTTACCATACAAGGAGATACTCAGTATGGGTTGCCTAAGAAAGTGTCTATGCTTAAGGCGTCAAGGTGTTTGAAGAAAGGTTATGTCATTTATATGGCACAGGTAACCATCGATGAACCAAAGCCCAAGGTTGAAGACATCCCTGTTATCTCTGAATATCCAGAAGTATTCCCTGAAGAACTACCTGGGTTACCACCAGATAGGAAAGTGGAGTTCAGAATTGACATTATTCCTGGAGCAGCACCAGTTGCAAGAGCACCTTACAGGTTAGCACCGACTGAGATGAAAGAGTTGAGGACTCAACTGGATGATTTGTTGGCAAAGGGATTTATTAGACCCAGTTCATCCCCCTGGGGAGCACCGATTCTGTTTGTGAAGAAGAAGGATGGATCGATGCGTCTATGCATCAATTATAGAGAACTGAACAAGGTCACAATCAAGAACAAATATCCATTGCCCAGGATCGACGATCTGTTCGACCCAATTGTAAGGGGTAAGTTACTTCTCTAAGATCGATTTAAGGTTACCATCAGCTGAAGGTCAGAGATGAAGATGTGCATAAGACTGCATTCAGAACTTGTTATGGTCACTACGAGTTCTTGGTGATGCCTTTCGGGCTCACTAATGCACCAGCAGCGTTCATGGATCTCATGAATCGTGTTTGTAAGCCCTACTTGGACAAGTTTGTCATCGTCTTCATTTATGACATTCTTATTTATTCAAAGAATCAGGCTGACCATGAAAAGCACCTTCATTGTATTCTTAAACTTCTTCAGCATGAGAAGCTCTACGCCAAGTTTTCAAAATATGAATTTTGGCTTCGTGAAGTCCAATTTCTTGGACATATGGTTAGTGAGTGTGGTATCCATGTGGATCCCGCTAAGATTGAAGCCATCATGAATTGGCAAGAACCGAAGACGCCCATAGAGATTCGCAGCTTCTTGGGTCTGGCAGGATATTATAGGCGTTTTATTGAAAATTTCTCCAGGATTGCAACACCCCTAACTTCATTGACTCGCAAGAATATCAAGTTTGATTGGGGTACTAAGAAACAAGAATCCTTTGATATTCTCAAGCAGAAGTTAAGCAATGCACCTGTGTTGACATTGCCTGATGGAATCGAAGAGTTTGTGGTATACTGCGACGCATCGCACACTGGTATGGGATGTGTACTCATGCAGAAAGGCAAGGTTATTGCCTATGCTTCTCGACAATTAAAGGTGCACGAAAAGAATTACACCACCCAAGACTTGGAATTGGGTGCCGTTGTGTTTGCACTAAAACTTTGGAGGCTTTATTTATATGGTACCAAGTGTGTGATCTATTCTGATCACAAGAGCCTGCAGCATCTGTTTAACCAGAAGGATCTAAACATGAGACAATGTCGATGGATGGAGACACTGAATGATTATGATTGTGAAATCCGATACCATCCGGGCAAGGCGAATGTAGTCGCCGATGCTTTGAGCAGGAAAGAAAGAGTTAAGCCCATTAGAATCAATGCCAAGAGCATTGAATTGAAGAACAACTTGAATGAAAGATTGTTAGCCGCTCAGAAGGAAGTTGTACTAGAAGCTAATTATCCAAATGAAAAGTTGGGAGTAACTGCTGAACAGTTATCATATGGCAAGGAGGGGATCCTAAGACTAAATGGATGAATATGGGTTCCAATCTATGGAGGACTTCGGGACGTTATCCTTCAAGATGCCCATAGTTCCAAATATTTTGTTCATCCTGGAAGTGATAAGATGTACCAGGATTTAAAGGCAAATTACTGGTGGATAGGTTTGAAGAAATCTATAGCCACTTATGTGGGCAAATGTCTGACGTGTGCTCAAGTTAAGGCAGAACACCAGAAGCCGTCAGGTTTGCAGCAACAGCCTGAACTTCCCACCTGGAAGTGGGAAATGGTAACTATGGATTTTATCACTAAGTTACCAAAGACAAAGCGAGGAAATGATACTATTTGGGTTATAGTAGATATACTAACCAAGTCAGCCCCTTCTTACCCATTAAGGAAACACACAACTCAGATAAGTTAGGACATCTGTACGTGGAAGAGATTGTATCTCTTCATGGAGTTCCAGTGTCTATCATCTCTGATAAGGATACGAGATATACGTCGCATTTTTGGAAAAGCTTTCAGCAATCCCTAGGTACTCAATTAAATTTCAGCACTACATATCATCCTCAGACGGATGGTCAGAGCGAACGTACGATACAAACACTCGAGGATATGTTACGAGCTTGTGTTATCGATTTAGGTGGAAGTTGGGATGATCATCTTCCATTGATTGAATTTTCATACAATAATAGCTATCATTCCAGTATTCAAGCTGCACCTTTTGAAGCTTTGTATGGAAGAAAGTGCAGGACGCCCGTTTGCTGTGCAGAAGTTGGAGATGTCCAACTAACAGGACCTGATATAGTCCTGGAGACGACAGATAAGATTGTACAGATATGAGATCATCTCAAAGCTGCCAGGGATAGGCAGAAAAGCTACGCAGATAAAAGGCGTAAACCTCTAAAGTTCGAGGTTGGTGACAAAGTGTTACTTAAGGTATCACCCTGGAAAGGGGTAATGCGTTTTGGCAAGAAAGGCAAGTTAAGCCCAAGATACATAGGACCATTCGAGATCATCGAATGTGTTGGAACAGTGGCTTACAAGTTAAACCTGCCTGAAGAGCTCAGTGGAATTCATAATGTGTTCCACATCTGCAATCTGAAGAAGTGTCTAGCTGATGAATCGCTAGTCATGTCACATAAAGATGTGCATATTGATGAGAGCTTAAAGTTTGTTGAAAAGCCTTTGTCGATTGAGGATCGACAGGCTAAGAAGCTTCGAAAGAAGCACGTGCCGATTGTGAAGGTTAAATGGGATGCCCGAAGAGGTCCCGAATACACGTGGGAGGTTGAATCCACAATGAAGCAGAAATACCCTCATTTATTTCAGTAAATCTCGAGGGCGAGATTTCTTTTAAGGGGGTGAGGATGTAACACCTCGTAAAATCGCATCCAATTCAATAATGACACGTGTCATAAACCCTGATTAAGATTAAAGATGTCTTGAGGGACTAAAATTATCAAACAATGCAAAGATGTAATTAGAAGGACCAAAAGCGTCAACATGCCAACCTTGTACCTCTGAATGACTCTGTATAATGTCCATATTCATTACTGAATAAATTGTCAAACACTAAAAGCCGTTTGTGCTTAAAATCAAAAGTTACGAAACACAGGGGTTAAAAGTGTCAACATGTTAATTCTTACCTCTGAGTGACCTTTTAACGTTCTCAAAGCTTTGTAATGTATTAATATACCCTCATGAATATCTGATAAAGTTTTCATAAAGATCCGGTTCAATGTTGTGAAGTAAATTGAAATTTCCAAGAAAAGGGTCAAAAGTGTAAATAAGGTAATTCTTCAATTGAGAGACTTTTTCAAAGCATCCAAAACTTATGAATGCATGTTCCCACTCCCTAGAGCATCCCAGACCTGATTAGGTTGACCATGCATGCTGAAAAAGTCAGTTATTCGCGTTCAGAAAGTGCAGGGACTGAACATGCAAACAAACAAACAAACTATAAAACTTGGTTCCTCGCGTGGTGAGCCAAGATTACCCTGGTCTGGCGCGTGGCACGACAGGTAGGGTTTTCCAGCCAGACTGCCAGCTGCCCAGCTCTGCAACCTGCAATCTTTGAGGATCTTCTGCAACATGTTTTCAAATCCAGCAGTAAGTTTAATTGTTTTGGGAAACCACTATACACTTGTAAACATCATAAAACACCTGAGGACACATGGATTGATCTTGTGAAGTGGAAATCACTATAAATAGGCCTCACTTCTTCATTTGAAACTTGCACAATTCAAAGAAATTCACAAACACACACTCATCTGCGTTCTCTGGAGTAACCTGGTCTTTAAGGAGGCTCTATTAGTTCAAATTTTCGTGCTAAGGACTCATATAAGTACCCTTAGCTTCTGTAATTAAGATTTTATTAGCTTAATGACCGAAAGTCAAAGTTATTGTAATTAAGCTTTGACTTTGTGATTAATCACAAACGGTCTAGCCATTATTCGAATTGAAAGTGGCTATGAGTTGGTAATTACGTAGGTAATAAACCCTTAAAAGGGCACTTACTGATTTCCACTCTAACTTGGTCAATTGTCGGGTCAAACTTAATATTAAAAAGTCAACAGAAAGCTATTTTTGCAAATAAACACATAACTGATAATGTAAAGGTTATGGAACATGTTTTAACACTAAAATAACTTGGTAAACAATATAAGAACATGTCTAAGCATGTTCAACCCAACAATTCCGAGTTTAGGCTCGGTTCGGAACCGAAAGTCACAAAAGTAGACTTTCGCTTTGACTTCCAGTTCTGACCCGATTTAGCTTGTCTTAGATATGCCTTAGGGTTCCATTAGGACCATATTACATATTATTATAACCCTCTGAGTTTATACAATGTGGTTCCTTTGTAATACTAGTTCATTGCATGTTTCCATTATATGCCTAAAATTGACCATTTTGCCCTTTTCTTGTAAAAACGAGATTTTTGGAAATATGAGAGGACAAAAACCTTTATTACTGATTTATAAACTTGTCCTAAAAATTTGACATCAGTTTGAGGTCTAAATTAGGAGTTATGCTCAATATCGTAATTTAGAAGCTTTTTATTAATTAAACGGCATAATTAGCATAAAGCCTATTTAAACCCAAATTTCGACACCAAACTTTTTACCCACTGATGTAATATAATATTTTGGGATTTTTGAAGATTTTTAATTATTTTTAAACTGATCATAACATAGGGTTCTTGCTTTAATTCGATAATTGACGGTTATACCCCTTTTGCTAATAAAATGAGTTTTACATAACATTTTGATACCAAACCTTTTGCTACTGATTCTATATGATAAATGAAATATTTTAAGCCTTCTTGACTGATAAAAATCTCAGCTTTTCTTATATAACCTAAAAATCATTTAAAACCGACTTTTTACGCATTTTAAACGCATAGTATGGGTTAAAACTATTTTTAACATATAAGACTTAATACCTACTAATGTTTTAAGTAAATTTTTATACTTTAACAGCAAGCAAAATTTTTGAACTCAGATTTCCAGTTTTGACCTTTAAACCTTATATGAAATGACCAAAATGCCCCTACAATGCATAGTTTGGTTAAAAATGATAAATTTCACATATATGCAATACCCTACTGTTATGACTTACAAAAAATATTTTTACTGATCAATTTAGATCAGAACCTCAGATTGTTATTTAATCTCTTTTATAAGCTTTAAAATGACCAAAATACCCCTACGGGGCATAAATTGATTTTAAATTCGTTTTCGGCATAATGGAAGGTATCCTACTGATATCACATCATATTTAAGGTATATTAACTTGTGAAACCTGTAGATGACTCTTTTGGTTACCTGTTATGCATTTTCGCGTTCGGTACAGTTTATGTTACTAGTTTGCATAGATTGACCGAAACGGGTCAAACCTTATCATTTTTACCTCAAAATCCAGAATGTGTTTAGTTTACCCATATTATACAATTCTCCATACTTGTCGGGTCTAAACCATATTCAAATCCGGTCTTCGCTTAATCTTGCGTTTTGAACCGCACATCTTTCCTTAAAACTAACCAGTCTAAGTTTAAACTTAAGTAAGACCCGTTAGGAATCTAATAGGTTATTAAAACCTTCGTTCTAGATTTAGGAGCCCAGTAAAAGATATATGCACTTGCCAATTGTCTACGGCTGGGATAAATTATATAATTTGCTCAGGTAAATACTTTTAACTTATTTTCCCTTATATGGGCTTGGGGTACGGTATATAAAATACCGCTTGGTCGGGTAACGAATTTTTAATCATATGAAGGTTAATTCATTGAGATAACCCGTTTAATCAGTTTCGTTTGTTTTAAGCCTTTGGGGGGTTAATGACCATGTCCTGGATATCCTCGGCTCATTCGTTGAAATGGCCACGACTTAAGTACGGGGTGTAGGCATACACCTACCGGTGCGTATGTAAAAATAATATACCCGCCTGCTCGAGAATAACTCGCCGTGGGATATATTATGTGGTGTGTCTATTAATCTTTAACCCGGTATTCAGCCCGGGCTACTGAATGTATAACGAACATGTAATTCTTTTACAAGATTATTTTTAAATAATTATCCCAAGTTATAAAAGATTATTTGTGCCTTGTGCATTCAAATCAATTTTCTTAAACATTTTCGAAAGTGTCAGTTAATTGTATTTACCAGTGTAAACTGACGTATTTTCCAAAAGGTTAAGTGCATGTACTAGGCAGAATAGGCTGGTTTCTCCCAAGTGACTTAAATAAATAATTATGCAAGCTTTATCACTTGAAAATCTGTTGAACAATATCTTTCTTTGTTTTGATCCGCCTGTGGATCTTTTACGTTCCGTTTGTAATATTTTGATACTTTCAATTCGGTTTGTAATATTTTACTTTCAGACTTCCGCTATGCATTGAACTGTGAATATTAACTATGATGATATCAACTACGTCACGATACTCCCCACCGGGCCGACCGGTAATACGTGGAAATATCGGGGTGTGACAAGAAGCCACTAAAAGCTTTGTGCCAAACATACTCTTGGTGTGAATGCACGACAATATATCCTTAAACGACACTTAGGCTAGAGGGTGTGGTTGGAGCCCCCTACGGGTTTTATCAGGTCACGTAAACGACACGTAGGATTCATGGTTTGGATGGAGCCCCCTATTAAACAAAATAAAAAAAAGATTTCATTGGATTAAATCTAGTTGGCCCCACCTAAACCTTTCATTTTTGGCGTTAACATGATGTAGCCCCTCCTATAGCCCCCCCCCCCCCCCCTTTAAATCATTGGGTGTGGAGGTATAGCGCCCCATGCATGACTTTTATGAAATCCTTGAAATACATGTTGGACTATACTTATACTAAATACTATATAGAATATATCAAACATATAACAACCGAACCCTTTGATGATAATCAAATGATTATTCGTCATGGTACTAAGTCACATCATCTAAGTACTTAAATTCTCGTTAAGATTCTAATGGGTACTTTAACCCATGAAATCATCCTAAACCTATGCGGGTTTTAGTGTCAAAAACGAATATTTAGTCTAGATGATTATTTTCTCGTATACATACTTTTGGTGTATTTTAAATTCCTAATTCCGACTCTAATCATTTCTTAAACTCCAATCCAAACACATTCATTCTCCCATTCTCGTCAATACTTGGATAATCGGAAGACCTAGCAAATTTTCTTAATGATGATGTTGATTATGCATGGAACATAGTAGGATGCCTAGATACTAATTTTAAATTTTGTATACTTATTGTAATGTAATTCTTTTATTTCAAGTTGTTGTAATTGTATTTCCTTTCCATGTTGTATTTGAATTCTTATAGTAATAAAATGAAATTCATTATTTAAATACTTGTCGCAAAATTTAGTGTTATGTATACTGAGCAATCTATTTCGTCTCACTCCGATGTTTCCGCCATCGGTTGGGGTGTAACAATTATGCATAGCAACAATGTTCATTCAAAGCTATAAGAAAATGTAGCATCAGAGTAAGTAATATACTAATATATAGTGGTAAAAAAAACACAGAGCTAACCTTGTATAGAATATGAGGATCTGGTGAAAATACTTAGGTGATAACCGGGGAACAATTGTAACATCAACACATAATACTAAATCGCAAAATGCACCAATTATCACAGCTGACTTTAACAACATTCTAGCATGTGGGGGATGTCATCGCATCGCATTTGTGAAAATTATAAAATAATAATAAAGTATTATACTAAAATGACTGCATAATTTTCATTAGTAGTAACATCACTAAGCTTTGACAGACTTCGTTTAGTTATCACCTAATAAACTCCGATATAAATGATTGTCAAACAAATACTATCTAACTAATTTCGTTGATATGGCATAGAATTGGTTGATATGATCTTACCAAAATACGTCTCATGGTTAGAGCAAAAAACAGGTATTAGGTCTCAGATAATATTCGATGTAGAACATAACTCAATGCAAATCTCAAAACCCTAATATAAAATCATATTAACCAATTGAACACAAAAAAAAAAAAAAAAAAATAGAGGGATTATGATGGAATCACGGAATAGATGAAATCAAAAACATGATTGACAAAGATAAACAAACCTTGAACCACAAGAAGGATCAATCAATTGGGATTTGATTATGATTTTCATAACATCGCAGTTAGGCTTTAGGGAAGAACGGGCGTTAAAAAGATGAAAAGAATGAACTGGCAAAGTTTTAGGGATTTAATTAGATAGATAGTTATATAACGATAATTCAATTTCTTATTAAATTTTTAAATTTTAAAAATATTATAACATGGTAGATCTTATATAATAATAATTCATTTTCTTATTAAATTTTTAAATTTTAAAAATATTATAACATGGTTGATCGAAGTTTGAAGTTAATTTATTATCAATTTTTTATTCTATTATTATAATATTTTTTATATAAGATTACGTTGAAACATCAATAGTTAATTTCTTATCAATTTTTCATTCTATTATTATCATATTTTTATTATCAACAAAATAGTTTTATCAATTATAATATATTACCTTACTAAGATTAAGATAACATCAACAAAATGTTAAATTTGTTATTATCGATTCCTTCTTATTCATGGGCGGGAAAACCAAAGATTGAGACCCTCATATTATCAACAAAATAGTTTTATCAGTTATGATATATTACCTTAATAAGATTAACATAACCTTATTATCGATTCCTTCTTATTCATGGGCGGGAAAACCAAAGAGAGAGGCCCATAGAATGTATGATGTGTCTCACATTTTATTTCTTTTATTATAATAAATAGATAGATATTATTATTATTATTATTATTCACATCCAGCTCTCTAAAAATATACATACATTCCACTAAAAATAATTCCTATATCAATATATTTTCACTAAAAACAAATATTTTTTTTCTCTTTTTTCAATTAAATAATTTTTTTAAATCTTTATCATTATAGTTTTCTCTCTTCTCTACTCACAACCACTTTCAATATATATTAAAAAATTATAGTAGGTGAACAGTGTCTCTCAAATATATACAGATGGACACTAACATTTTCTCTCTTCTCCGCTCACAACCACTTTTTGTACTCAACCTGTTGTGAATGCTCTAATGTCCCTGCGGTTTCTGCGAGTCGGCGATACTAACTTTTTTGAAATTCGTGTTGAACCCTATCAGAATAATCACATCGAACGTTCATGGTTTCTTCGTGTCTTTTTCGTCCAATGAAGCTGCATATATCTTCCGACATCTTTCTTATACCTTTCTACGCTGCCACCAATAGCTCATTAAGTTCTCGTTTGTGTAGGATCAGGTCATCATGCAAATGTTGTGGAACAAGATCTATCTTGAACAACCTACAGTTCAATTGTCTGGTGACTCCAGATATTTGACCCCTCTTTGGGTTTCTGGAAAACAAGATGAACCCTCTCAATCCATCACAACCTGTATGTCTCATTCTTCTTATATTCATTTCTAGCTTCAATACTTCAATTCTCAGTTACTTATAATTTTATTAGATTAGGATTTAGTTCTGTTATAGGTTATGAGTCTTTGTTCCCTCCATCTAATTACAGCTTTAAGATATGTTTTTCTATTTCCTTAATTTTATATTATCTACCAGAGTTCAACATGCCACCCAGGCACTACCACCAGCGGGGCCCAATCGGAGGGCTTGACCATACTTTTAAGGAGTGATCGGGATTCTTGCCTAAGCTTGGCTGTAGGTCGGTAGGTCCGCCTCGTTTACGTGTTTTGAATATAAACGACGAACTAGTGATGGCAGTGAGGATGAACAATATTTGAATGTTTTATTGTACTTTTAGATGGTGTTTAAGTTAGGTTAATGTTTTATTAGGCCATGTGTAGTCATGAAGCCCTTTGTGGGGCGTTATGGCGACAAGTGGCGAAACGCGTAAGAGAGGGGCTTTATATAACTTGAGTGTGTAGTGGGGATATATATGTATGGGGCTTTATATATGTATGTATATATACGTGTGTGTGAGTGGGGAAGGATGAAACACGCCGTTATGCATTTCGCGAGAAGGAGAGATTTTCAGCCCATGGCGCCCCCCGTAATGGTGTTCGGGGGCGCCATGGGGCGTTATACTTGATTTAGGCGTGATGTGGCGCCCCACTACGTATAGTCTTATAGGTTGACATGTTTTTTGAACCAGTGCTTTAACAAACAAATTAGTGTTACAGTTTGGGTAAAATAAAAAAGACAAACAGAAGCCTTATAGTCGTCATCTTACACCAAATTTGAAATGAAAACTACCGTATAATCCTAGACCATGCATTCTGTTGGCCTCGAAACCTGTTTTCTATCTATATTACTAGTAAGTAGTTTTCTTGTACATCATTCTCCTAAAATCTATTTTATCTTTTGGCATTGAATCCATTTACTTTTACATTATCTATTAGAGTTCCAACTTGCAAATAAAAACCATGTTCCAACTATAGGTTTCGAGCTGCGAACAGAGAGATTTTACTCGTATCATCAGGAAATAACGTATAAGATAAGAGCTGCGTTAAAGATCTTAACATTCCGTGAGCAACATGTTCTTGTTCAGTTTTGGTCGCCTCGTGATGTTGGCAAACACCAACTACTTACAACCATAGATCAACCATTCGGTCTTGGTGTAGCCAGTGAAGAATTGTGTTCTTATAGAAGGGACTCTGAGCACAAAGCATTTCTTGTGGACAAGGATCATGAAGAAGAAGATGCTAGTCCTCCTGCGCGAGTATTCAGGCGGGGATTGCCAGAGTGGACTTCTGATATAACTGATTACGAGACGAAAGATTTTCCACAACAAGACTGCGCAATCCGTTGCAACCTTCATGGGTATTTGGCCTTACCAGTGTTTGATTCTACCACACGGTCATGTGTTGGTGTGCTAGAGATTTTGACTTCCTTTAAGTATATGTCTTACGCGTTTGAGGTTCAACAAGTTCACATAGCACTGCAGGCAGAAAATCTGACGAGCCCACAAGTACTTGATTACCCTACTTTGAAGGTGAGTTGGGTCTTTTAGAGAGTTCTTATTTGAGTCTTCTTTTTTTTTGGGATTCTTATATTGGACATTGTTTTTATACGCAGGTTCTCACTGAACGCAGGCAAAACGAGTTGGATAAAATCTGTGATATTTTAAAAGTTGTATGTGACATCCACAGTTTACCGCTTGCTCAGACGTGGACTGTGTCCCCGACCAGTAGTTACGTTTCCCATAATAAAGTTATCGAGAAGACCTGTAGTAGTTTTGACACCAGATGCGTCGGGAAAGTCTGCATGTCTACGGCTGCTTTGCCGTTTCATGTTCGAGACTTGGGCTTGTGGCATTTCAGGAAAGCGTGTGGAGAGCAACACTTGGATAAAGCTCGCGGGTTTGTTGGGAAGACATTGTTAGACCGTGGTTCATACTATTGTCAAGATGTAACTGAACTAAGTGAAGAAGAGTATCCTTTGGTACACTATGCACGCATGAACGGGTTAACCAGCTGCTTTACAATCTTCTTGCATAGCGTTGAAGGTGATGATGATAAAGACTACGTGTTAGAGTTCTTTCTACAGTTGGGAAATAAAGATAGTAGACACGTAATGAACTTGGTGCAAACGTTGAAGCAGCGTGTTGAAGTCGCTTCTGGATTTGAGTTGGGTGAGATATCACCTGTACAAGTTACTGAACCACCTAGGGATGTTGGTCATCTGTCATTAAGTACAAAACCTCATACTATCCGAACATCCTCAACCACACCGGCTAACTCCTTGATAACTGAAACGGATTCATCAGATTCAGAGTCATTGTCGGCAAATACTTCTGAAGCTGACTATGCAAGTATGGAGATAGTTTGTGATAACTTCCCTGATTTTGTAGAATCGAGCAACCTTTTGAATGTGAACGTAACTTTCAATGAGTCTATTGAACGGTTCATATTTTCTCGTTTTGATGGACTGTCAAAATGGACAAACAAAGTTGCAAAAAGGTTTAAGTTAGATGGTCAAGGGTTTCATCTAAAGTACATTGATGAAGACAACGAATTGATATGCATTTGTTGTGATGTCGACTTGAATTTGGCTCTGAGAACTTTATGCAGTAACAACAGTATCGACTTAATATATGAGAATTGAGAAGGCTTTTTGATGGTTTATATTATAGAGTATATACAGTCAGCAGTTAGTTAGGCTACTACAGTTGGTTTGCAATTTTCTGTTATAGTTACTGTGGGGAGTTGGATGAGACCGTAGGTCATGTTTTCACAGAGTGTATTTCGGCAGGAAGGGTTTGGTAAGTTTTTTTTTCTTTTCAATTAAGTTGTTTACTATTTTTGTAAAGTTAATTGCTTATTGTATTTGTTATTCTTATTGTAGAATAATAAATAAGATGAAGGGCTGATTATGCAAGTCTATGCAAGCTAAAGGGCTAAAGTCCAAAAGTGTGCTGGTATATAAGAAGTTCCTCTTCATCAGTTGCAGTAGTCTTTATAAAATACGTATCATCTTCATATCGTTTTTTGTGTCTTCAGTTATCACACACTCTTCATATTCTCTCACATGTACGCATTCTAGTTTGTTGTTCTAGTTTTAGGGTTTGTGTTGATCTATTGGTGAAGATCAACTTGTATTCCTCTCTGTTTGTGAGAGTTTGATCTGCTGTTGTTGATGATCATCTAGGTATTGTCGATCATCTAGGTATTGTATTGTACTTTGTTTTGATTCCTGATCTCACAGATTGTGTGTGAGATCTAGGGTTTGGGGGGAGTTTTTGGTTTGGGTTAATCAATAAGATTTTCGTCACCGTTTTTTGTCGCTTCTCCTTTTGTTCTGTGTTGTTCTTTATGTTGTGTTGTATATTCATACCACTTGACAGTATTCCTCCTATATTTGCTTTTTCGATTAGAGACTTAATGGGGATTCATAAGCACGCAGGAGTTTCCAGAGTAAAGGGTGAAGTGATTAGAGGGCTAATTATTGTGGCATGTTGGAGAATTTGGAAGGCGAGAAATGAACGGATCTTCTCACACCGATCATGCAATTGTGTGGAGATTATTTCATCGGTCAAAGCGATTGGTTTCTTGTGGTTTAAAAAGTGGTCTAAATGTACAGATATAAATTGGGATAGTTGGTGTAGTTTTAGCATGATGTAATCGGTTTTCGGGGTTGGCGCTCCTGTTTTTTCTCAAAACAAGTCGCCTTCTGTTGGTGGTTTTCTTTTAATAATGTTGATCTTTCAAAATATATATATATATATATATAAAGGAGGTCCATTCATTGTATCTTCTCATTCAATCATCATTTCTTGATTCTGGTAATTAGTTTTATTTTTTGATTGGTGAGTCTTGTTGTTACATGTAATTGAGAATTAGTAGACCAAATGGTTAATAATAGGACAGGGTCTCTTTTGTAAATTGGTGGTTAACAATTAGGCAGACATGAAGTGATTCATTTTTATTTTATTCTTTCTTATAACTGAACCTGTTAGTTGCTACAAGAGCTACAAGTTCTCGGCAAGTGGGGCTTAATTGTACGAATCAATGGAGCAACGCGAAATAATCAACAATGGCAACTTAAGGATCACAAGATAACTTTGTTGCTTCTGGAATCGGAAGCAGAAAAGACGAGAAATCCTTTTCGGATATTCGTTTGGCAGCAAAAGAAACTGCAATTCCTTTACAGATATTCGATCTACCTTGGATGATGTAGTTTACAACTTCAGTGTTTTAAGCCACAATCAGAATTCAACTCAACACAATTCCATTATTCATGTCTATCTCTATAAGAATTGTAATACTAGTGGGATTTTCTCGCGTGATGCGACATGAATACAGTTTTGTTCGGTATCGTGTCGGTCTGATGCTGTAATGACACTGTGACAACAACTGAAAGAGAAAACCCAAAAAGTAAAGTTTCAAAAACCATAAAAATGAATATTGGTACCGGTTCCGATAAAACCTATACCGGTACTTTTTCGGTATCGATTCAGTTAGTTACCGAAACTGTACCATACATGCAATTGTTATAGCTTATGATACCCAAAAAATACCCTATTTTGAATACAATTTATTTTTAAATAAAATTTATACTGAAAAAGTTAGAGAAAAATAAAACTAACTGATATGTGAAATATTATAAAAAAATATTAGATGAGGTAAATATGTATATTTTTTGTAAAATATAAAAGATGAAATTGAAACTTAAAAAAATTGAAATATAAATTCATGAAGAAAAGTTATCTTTGTCCCTTTTTTTTTCATTTTTGCTTTTTTCCCTTTCTGGTCACCAAATCGTCTCATGAAGCCAAAGCTTACCCATTTTATTATTATTTTTGTGTGGGCCTGAAGGAATCTATTACCGTGGGGTATGGTTGGGCTTGGGTTGGGGCATGAGTTGACACGTGGTTTGGGGGGGCAGACATGGGCTGACCCACATTCAACTCGGTATGGTGGGGCGGGGGTTTGGGGGGTGGGTTTGGTGGGCTTCGCTGGGCTGACCCGCTAGGCTATTTGAATATTTTTTAAAACAACAAATTTAATTTTTTTAATATTTTTAAATAAAGAAAATTACATAAAAAATTTCCTAACGTTTATGTTTCTTTTTTCTCTTCTCTCATCTCCAAGAGTAGTTGCAACTCGTCACCCTCTAGGTGATCAATGGGCTGGGATAGAAATTTCAAATCATCCCGTTTTTGTTTCTGGGCATCTCTAGCGGCATCTCTAGCTTCTTTTCTCTTTCGCATTTTGGCCCTTTGTTGTTGGAATACATTGAATGTATCTAACTTGCATGAAATGTCTTCCAACTGATCGCTGTATATTCCCCTACGCGAGCCCGAACTCCCAGCTGAAGGCGATACCGTATCCGATCTTGTTTTTCGAGCGCACCTTTTTGAGGCATCTCTTCCATATTCAGGCCGGTTTGGCCAATCATCCAAAAGGTCCTCAAACTCTTGATCTCGTACATCAGATTGGGCTTGGGACGAGGCCCTTTACCTTTTGGAAGACGTGTTCGATTCGCTACCACTGGGGATATTTGCCCACTTTGGATGGAACTTACAAATCTCCCAACAATGCATGAAACGGAAGTCGCTCCCCACATTTGATTTGAATTGAACCAATGCATTTGTCAGAATGTCGGCTTCGGTTTCACCACTTTTTGGGTTTTGCTTTGCTTTATTTAAAAAACCACTATATTTTGTAAGTTGGATGCTTATCTCGCTCCACTTCGAGGATAACCTATCGTTTTCACGATAAGCCTCCCTTCCCATTTCTTCATGGAATGCTCTACTAACCGCTTCCCACAAATGACTTCGATGTTGAGAATTTCCTATTTTAATAAAAACAAAATTTAATATATTACAAAGTTATATAAAAATAACCATTAATATATTACAAAGTTATATACAAAATATTTAAGAATACCTAAAGTTGCATGTTGAGTTTGTTGACACCAAGCCCTCGCCAATGCACGTTCTTCATTAACGACCCATTTTTGTTGTTTTCGTTTGACGGTTTCAAGTGCTTTCTCCGCCTCGGTTTTTTTCTTATGACTTCTCTTTTTGGGAGCTATTGAGGCGGAAGGACCATCGTTGGGTGGTTGAGTTTCGGGGACGGTTTCGTTTTGTGAAAGGTCGATGGAGGTTGGTGAAAGGTTGATGGGCGTTTGTGTAAACGGGGTAGGTATCGAATCATCGGTGTGTGGGAAGTTAATAAACAAACGATTCCCAAGATACGATGCATAACTCGCTTCTTGGGGCATAGAAGAGTGTATGAAAAATGGACGAGGCATTGGACGATTGGGTGGTGGGCTAGGATTATTTTCTTGGAATGCATACGGGTTGCTCGGGTCATAAGCACGGTTATGAGGATGCATTTTTTCGTTTTGTAGAAGGAGGAAGATGATTATAGAATGTGTGGTTGAATGTGGTAAAAAATGGAAGAAAAATGTGAGTTTTATAGTAAAAAATATATATATTTTTTTTGAACATAGCCGTTGGCCAACGGCTAGTTTGGTTTGGCCATTGAGAGCCCGCCATGTCAGCTTGTCAATATCGCCCCACGCCCGGCTTGAAACCCAAGCCCCAAGGGCCACGCCCCAACCCAAGCCCCATACCCCATAGTCTAAAGTTCTAAACCAAATAAAGGAAAAATTACAAGTTTTGTCCTTTATCTTAATACCACTTATCAGCAGGTGTCCTTTTTAACGAATTTTGACAAATTTCACCCTTTACACGGAATTTTGTTGTACGTTTTGTCCTTTAGGCTTAACTCAATTAGATTTTCTTGTAAAATCTTGTCACCCAAAGGTATTTTAGTCTTTTTACCCATTTATTTAATATTATTTAAAAGAATAAAACAAAATATTTTAGGGTTGACTCTTGAAATAAATGGGTAAAAAGACTAAAATACCTTTGGGTGACAAGATTTAACAAGAAAATCTAACTGGGTTAAGCCTAAAGGACAACGTGCAACAAAATTCCTTGTAAAGGTCAAAACTTGTCAAAATTCGTTAAAAAGGACACCGCTTGATAAGTGGTTTTAAGATAAAGGACAAAACTTGTAATTTTTCCCCAAATAAACCCTTTTTATAATATAATATTCCTATTTATTCTGTATCATTTATTTTTTTATTATAAATTGAACAAAAGGTTTTCTTTCATTAGTTTAACTCCTTAATTTTAAATCTTTTATTATTTAAATAGTTACCATCTAATTTAATGCGTACTTCAATATTTTAGCAAAACACATAACTAGTTTCCATTTTACATGACTTTATATTTTAAAAACCTTATCATCTCCATAGATTTCGTTATAGACTAAAAACTTGTAACTCACTTATTCAGTTACTGTTTTTTTTTTAATCAATAAGTTAAAAAAGTGTTTAGAAATGACAAAAGTGTTTTTTATTTTGTCTTTTTTAAAAGAAGTAAAAAAATTGTTTTTCAAAAGCCACAAAAAACCTAGCTTTTTGACTGACTTTTGGCCTTTTTAACATAAAATTACAGATCTAATCACACCCTTTAATATAGCAACTAAAGTCTAAACCTAATGTCAATGGACTAGTAACTAATCTAAACCATAAAAATAATTTTATAAGTGGGCCTATGTTGGTGTTTGTACGGGTATACCTTATTAAAAAAATCTTTACATATACATATCTGGTTTTTTCATAAAATAACGTGCCATTCGAAATATCGGTCCCTGGCCGGTAGTCCTCCCCGCCCACCCCAGGGCTGGCCATGGGCATACGGAGTGGGCGGCAAAGGGGTTCGGCAAAGTGACTTTGCCGCTCGGGCACACCGTCGCCAACCTCCTTTGCCGCTCGGTGAAGATGGATAAGCGGTGATGGGTTGCCGATGCGGGGACAGGGAGGGTAGGAGAGAGAGGGGGTTTGTGGGGTGGGGTCTATGTCATCTCAACCAATCACACATTTTTTTTTTATAGTTTACCAATTCATGAAGTGTCTAACCATTGCCAACACTTTTGAGCATAGTTTAAACACTTTTCATTGAATGGCATGACACACTCTCATTGGTTGATTTTGAAGTTTACCACTTTCAAGTGTCTAACCAGTGGCGGACCCAGAATTTTTTTTCATGGGGGCGAAAATATTTAAGGTTTGGTTGTTTATGCTACACATAAAAAATGGTCAGATTCGGGTTGGGTCGGATCAGGTCATGTAATAAAAAGATAACACCAAATTCAATTTTAAATACACTATAAAATACGTCAATCATCATTCTCAATCAATAAGAAATACAATATCTATACAATTGCTTCTACGGTTTTCTATTTTTTTTAAAACCCAACATTATGTAATCTATGTGTTTCTATCAAGCATTAACCTAATAAAATTTAAATAAGACAGAAGTGATAAGCTAGGTAAAATAAAAGATTATTTCATTATTATTATTAAGTATTTCAAATTAACTAGAAAAATTCATACGGTGCTTTCCTTCTCCGTGATAAATCCTTTGTTTTGTTTTTTTTTTCCTTTGACTTTGGTGTTTCTATTTCACATTTTAAAAACTAAAACAATACTGAAACTTGTTCATTAAATCAATTTCTTCTATCTCTTTAAAATATTTGGTATAAAATTATTTATATAAATTAATTTATAACATCAAAATAAATGAACAAAACAAGAACACTGTATTTTATATCTTTTGTTTTTGTATATTTATGCTATTCAAATTAAAATTTTCTGTATATTTATGCTATAAAAGAATTATGATAATAAGTTTATGTGATGAGCCAAAGAGTATAACTCATAAAAGGGGGGACAAAATCAAATTATTAAGGATTTGAATATAGGAAAAAAGACACAGTTAA
Source organism: Helianthus tuberosus (assembly GCA_030545235.1). Taxonomy (NCBI): domain Eukaryota; kingdom Viridiplantae; phylum Streptophyta; class Magnoliopsida; order Asterales; family Asteraceae; genus Helianthus; species Helianthus tuberosus. The sequence continues at coordinate 30,293 of JARYGA010056783.1, read as the reverse complement.
AAAAGCTAGCAAACCGTTATTCAACATAACTAATATAAATTAACTTTTTTTTAACGGCGACAACTTTATAAAGAAAAAAAAACAACCAGCAAGAAGCTGGAAAAAAAAACGATTTTGTAATATAAATTAACTAATTATTGTATGTTAAAAATTGTCTTCCAAAACACTAGTCAATTTTGAAAAGAAAAAGGTGCACGTGTCACCAACTGGAATAAACATTTTAGTGGATATGTGTAATTACACAAACACCCCTACTTAAATACTTAAAATAAAATCAAAGATCATCTTCTCCAAAAGGCAAAAAATACACCAGACCTTGTATGTCGGAAACTTTTTCCGGTGATCCCCGTTTTCATGGTTTTTTTCTTTTATTTTAATTAAAATTTGCTTCAACTGTTCTTCCATTAGCAATTTCATGGGGTGCGGAGTCAAAATTTCATGGGGGGCGCGTGAGATTTTCACGTACGTTTAACATTAAAAAGAAAAACTTCAAGGGTGCGGCCGCCCACCCAGCTTAAGCCTTAGGTCCGCCTGTCACACCCCAACCGATGGCGGAAACATCAGGGCGTGGCACTGAGCGAAACAGATTGTCCAGAAGTTTCCATAACAACTATATTTACCAGATATTTAAAGCAACACGTCCCATACCATGTCATAAATGATAATACAATTATTACAGAAAAGATCTAGTCAAATTGTTCTGTTCCGACAACTCAGATTTTCATTACAGACAATTGTTTATTGTTGACCTAGGTCTTTCCTAGCCTCGATTTCACAGCAAAGTAAGCAAATAAGTATCCTAAGCACCTGTCACATACGTTAAAGTAAAAGTCAATACACATAGTGTAAAGGTGAGCATACAAGTTTGATAATAGCATATAGAGTTCGAAAGCGTTACGCATAACCAGCACGTACACAGTGTAAAATGAGGCATGTTAGTTATCGACATGAACCTATCGATACCAATGACTGCGGGTTGACTGCCCAAGGCAGTTCGCGATACACACTCACCACTGTGAGCCATGTAACTAATTGTCCTTAACAACCCCTAAGTGAACAGGTGCTGAGTCCAAACTATAGTACTATCGTTGTTAAGGCAGATAGACAGCATTCCATGTGTAAACATAACAAACAAACATTCATTAAGTTACGTATACATGCAATAACGGTTAGCGTTTAAAGTATTGCGTAGTGTGTTCGATGTGATTTTGTATAAGTAACGTATGTAACACCCAAAAGTGCGTAAAGCAAAAAAGGGATCGAGTATACTCACAGCGATTGATGGATTGAAGGGAGCGCTAGAGAGTAGGGTTAGCCTGAACATATTGATAGCATAACGATAAGTGACGCGTAAAACGATACAGAGTGCAAGTGGGTAGGACAGCAGTTCGATCGGATGGTAGTCCGATCGGACAGCCGGTCGTTCGAGTGACAGTCCGTTCGGACGGTCGTCCGGTCAGATGACCGTTCGAGTGGATTGTTACTTCCTTTGGGAAGGATGTGTTTGTGTATGATGGCTTGACTTTTGAAGTTTTCATTGTAGCATTTTGAAAACATAGAAGTATCTCTACCTTTCAGGTCGATCGATCAAACGACCGTTCGATCGGGCGACAGTCCGATAGGTTGGGCACTTCAGCGAGAAAAAGTTCACAGCAGGTTGTCACTCGATCGGACGGTTGTTCGATCGGGTGGCATCCCTCGTGCATTGAACACGTTGAAAATTGTTTAAGTGTTGAAGTTTCGAAACATCACATAGTCGGATGGTCGGTCGATCGAGTGGTAACTCGATCGGACGACAATCCGTTCGGTGTTCCCAAAACTCTTAAGGGTTGTTTTGAAAGATTAATTGTGGGGCCAAGGTGCAAGTCGATCAGATGACCGGTCGTTCGGATGGGTGTCCGATCGGACAGCAGTCCGATCGGACAACACTCCGTCCTGGTCGACCTGTTCGTCTTACACTTGGTTGTTTTGATTGTTTGTCGTTTTATCGAGACGTCTTGATAACGTATTAAGCAACAGAAACCTTGTCAATACTTGGTACCCCTGATCGGACAGGAATCACCCAAATCCGACCAGTTAACTGTTCGAGATGGTGTTCCATGTTTAACCCGTAATCGGTAGTCTCGTGGATAGAATCCAGATCTTGAACCAACACAACCACAAGGATGAGTAGTAAGTTGGCACAAGCTCCGATTCTATCAGTTTTGAATGAATTGAGTGTAAAAGAGTTGAAAGAAAGTTGGAAAAGCATCTTTTAATCCTTTTCATTGTGAATATGTTTTGATCTATGAAAGATCTTTGTTTGTTTATGTGGAAATCGGTTAGATCTAAGTTGTTCTTGGTGGATTGAGGCCAAAACATGAAGTTCTCAAGAACACATGATGACGTCATCCTAGAACACTTTGAATCTTGATGATTTCACGGTTAAAAGTTAAGATTCAAAAGATAGTAAGGTGTAGGAGTGCGTGTAGATTAAGGAAGTACAAGATTTAGGACGAGATCTTACCGGAATCGCGAGAAATCTGAAGAAAAGTGGGAAAGATAAACTGGTCGGAGGAGAGTTGCCAAAAGTGGAAAGTATGATGGTGACATGGGGTATTTATAGGGTTTCCCAAAAAGGAAAGGGGAGGAGAGGGCTGGTCGATCGGTTGGCAGCCTGATCGATTGGCTGGCCGATCGAGCGGCAGCTCGATCAAACAGCTGGTCGATCGGCTGGCCACCTGGTCTATTGGCCACTTGTTCAAGTGTTTGGTGTGACGAGTTTTGCCGTTTCGATTGCGATTGCAAGCGTTTCGATGCGTTAGAGTTTCCTAGTCAAATTACTTTTAATCCCAACTACTATATCAACATACAATCATCCTTATTTCATATTCGTTTAGCGTTTGCGATTCGATTGCGATTGAGTTTCGATTGCGTTTCGATTGATTACCACACATAACACACTACATAATGCAAGAAACATATAAACACTAAACCTTACATTTAACTTCCACTAATAACCTACACTTACCATCAATTTACACATAACCCCCTCCCCCCCCATGATAATCTATGGCTCACTCATGTGGCCCCACAAGACAAGATTTTTCTAAATCTTACAAAATCCCTTCCATAATCTTTCATGGGATTTGATGAGATTTGAATGTACTATAGGAAACATTAGGACCAATGGGTAATATAACAACATGGGTTATAAGAACTTAATCATCTCCTTCATTCTCACAACTCCACTCTTCTCTCCTCTCCCCTTAAGCTTGCGGCCGAACACTCCCCACACACACCACCATTTTTCGATTTTCATTCATCCAATCCAAGGTTGTTACAAGGTGCAGAAAGGTGATTTAGAAGGTGTGGAACACTCGGATCTTGAAGGACCTCTCTTGTGTGCTATTATCCACTCCATTTTCACTAGTGTTCTTCCCTATCTTCAAGCTAGTAGTAAGGCTTCTTTGATCCGTGTTTACTTCATGTTTTTAGTGGTTAAAAGATGTTGTTTGATGATTAACACAAGAACACTAAAAGAACATAAACTTGAATCATGAAACATAAGCTTACATAAAGATGAAATATGATGAAATAATGCTAGTATGATGTTGTTTAGTGCATGAATGATAATTGTTTGTTGATTTCTTGAGATGATGATGTTAATCATCACATGAAGCTTGCTAGATGGTGATTTAACACATAACCTAGCAAGTAGGAAGATGATTATGTAACAACATAAGATAATCATCTTCTAGTAAAGACATGAACTTGAAAATAAAATGATTCTTGTAAAGTAATAAACAAAGTGAACTAGTAAACTTATAGATCCAAGATTTGTGAATGATTTTTCTAAAAGAACCAAGTTTAAAAAGGTGATTTTTGAAAGATCATGGTTTTTATTGTACCTACACTATTTTTAGTGATAAAATAAGTGTAGAAATACTAGTATAACAAGAAGGTTTAATAAATAAACATTTTTGTAAAATATGTTTACAAGTTGTAAACATCTAAAAACCTCAAGAATGAAGTTTATCAAAAAGTAAATATGTTTTAGAGGGTAACTAAGACTACTAAACACCTTACCAAGTTACTATGCGTTTTTGTGAAAGATCAAGTTCATGTTATATTGTAAACGGAATAGTTTTTGCACTTGGTAAGTACAAGATGATTAGTGATTTGTTGTTGATTGTTTGAATGCTTTTTGAAAAGAAAATGATATGCTAAATAGCATGGACACCTCCATTTACAAAGGAAACTATGACGAAATTTTCTAAAAATTCCAACACTTAGAAAATTTTTTCTAAACAAGTGTTCACAAGTGTGTTTTAAATTATGATTTATAACATAAATTTTGCCATAAATTTTTTGTAACAAAAATACAAGTATTGGAGGTTGGTGTTTGTAAATAAAAATGGGTAAATATATATTTAGAATATATATTTCACATTAAAGACACTTGTGTGAATATGTGTATACCTTGTGAATAGTTATATTATTTTTGGATTTAAAATAATATGACTTAACAAAAATACCAAGAACTTACAATCCAAAATAATACCAAAATTACAAGGAATAAAGTATATAAGTTACACACTTAAATATTGGCAAACCAAACAAGAACGTAACTTATAAAATATTCCGGAAAATACCGTTACAAATATATTTTTGGTAAATATTATTTTGGATACAAGAAGTGAAAATATGATTTTGTACATATTACCAAGTTATGTCATATTTTCAAACAAGAAGAAAATATATTATCTTTGGGAGATAAAAATATATATATTTTCTTGGAATACATTATTTTTGGACAAAGCGAGTCTATATATATTTTCTAAGTGAAACTTGAAAATATATTATTTTGGAAACTACAAATACAAGAATACGAGAATACATGTATGAAATACTCCCATCCTTGGGAAGGAAATACGAGAATAAATACTTGAGAAGTAATATAACTTTGGATAATGTTAAAGACATAAAGGAAACGTAACTCAAAACATGAATAATAAGGCACGGCTCGCTCGTCTAATAGACCCTAGCACATTGTAGGTAGTCGTGTTTGCTGACGAGATTGAGTTACGAATACTGAAGACGTAAAACTGTGAGTTCATGCTCCCCCTTTTCTTTAACTGTTTTCGGTTTTATAACTCTCGGGGGTGAAATACATGTTACGAATGCTTAAACGGTATGAAATTCCTATGAAATACTAGATCATGTGAGCATAGACTAGATACGGAAATGCCATTAAAACATTCATTAGGGACGAGGGTTAGATCTAACGGGTACGGCCGAACCCCACTCATGGTCACAACTAGTACCTAGTAGTGCTTCGGAGTCCCAGTCGAGGTTAATCGACACAGTCGAGGGTAATCGACACAGTCGAGGAAAATCGACAACACAGTCAAGGTAAATCGACACAGTCGAGGTTAATCGACACAGTCGAGGTTAATCGACACAGTCGAGGAAAATTGACAAGGGTATAAGCCATTACGAGTGCTTCCTATGTCCTCACATGCCTTAAAGTCCTTGTAAAACATTCATGTTCATACACGCTTTTCATACCTGTTTAAAAAGGAGTCTCTCAAAGATTTACAAGAATTACAGTACACAAACAAGACGCATGAACTCGCTCAACTTTTTGTTGATGTTTTCCAAAATTACATGTATTTCAGGTGACATGATGGATCTTGGGCGCGGGTGTCGTAACTAGAAGTAGACTTCAAGTTTAGATGTCATCCACTTTTGTTGGTTTGTAACCTAGTCAAAGGTTGTGTTTTAAAAACTTGAATAACCAGTGTTGTAATACTCAAATTTTATGAATGGATGAACATCGTTTTGATCATGTAGTTGTTTATTACGATTGAATGCAACGATATTAAACCAGTCACACATCATGTAGTTGTTTATTACAATTGAATGCAATGATATTAAACCAACCAAGGTGCAAGTCGATCAGATGACCGGTCGTTCGGATGGCTGTCCGATCGGACGACACTCCGTCCTGGTCGACATGTTCGTCTTACACTTGGTTGTTTTGATTGTTTGTCATTTTATCGAGACGTCTTGATAACGTATTAAGCAACAGTAACCTTGTCAATACTTGGTACCCCTGATCGGACAGGAATCACCCAAATCCGACCAGTTAACTGTTCTAGACGGTGTTCCATGTTTAACCCGTAATCGGTAGTCTCGTGGATAGAATCCAGATCTTGAACCAACACAACCACAAGGATGAGTAGTAAGTCGGCACAAGCTCCGATTCTATCGGTTTTGAATGAATTGAGTGTAAAAGAGTTGAAAGAAAGTTGGAAAACCATCTTTCAATCCTTTTCATTGTGAATATGTTTAGATCTATGAAAGATTTTTGTTTGTTTATGTTGAAATCGGTTAGATCTAAGTTGTTCTTGGTGGATTGAGGCCAAGACATGAAGTTCTCAAGAACACATGATGACGTCATCCTAGAACACTTTGAATCTTGATGATTTCACGGTTAAAAGTTAAGATTCAAAAGATAGAAAGGTGTAGGAGTGCGTGTAGATTAAGGAAGTACAAGATTTAGGATGAGATCTTACCGGAATCGCGAGAAATCTGAAGAAAAGTGGGGAAGATGAGCTGGTCGGAGGAGAGTTGCCAAAAGTGGAAAGTATGATGGTGACAGGGGGTATTTATAGGGTTTCCCAAAAAGGAAAGGGGAGGAGAGGGCTGGTCGATCGGTTGGCAGCCTGATCGATTGGCTGGCCGATCGAGTGGTAGCTCGATCGAACAGCTGGTCGATCGGCTAGCCACCTGGTCGATTGGCCACTTGTTCAAGTGTTTGGTGTGACGAGTTTTACCGTTTCGATTGCGATTGCGAGCGTTTCGATGCGTTAGAGTTTCCTAGTCAAATTACTTTTAATCCCAACTAGTATATCAACATACAATCATCCTTATTTCGTATTCGTTTAGCGTTTGCGATTCGATTGCGATTGAGTTTCGATTGCGTTTCGATTGATTACCACACATAACATAAATAAACATGCACAAGTAACACATAAGGCTCACACACACGTATAACAATAACCAAAATGCGTAATTCGAGTTGCAAGTGCGATTGCGATAGCGATAAAGCGATTAAACATGCGATAAACAACGACTACTATGCGATTATTAATAGATAACTAAAGCGATAATAAAATAGATTAATTACAAGTCAAAGAATTCAAAACAGGAATTGAGCAAGGAGAGACAGATCGCATTTAGCAATGTTTTCTTCCTCTGACTTCAATCTTGACTTTGACTTTCGAAACACGGGGTGTTACACAGCCCCTGTGTCTAACCAGTCGGTCCACTCCCTACACCCTTATGCTTTAGATTTGAAAATAATGTTGATTGTAAGAGTGACGTTGTGTGATGTTATGCTTACAAATAAATTTGTACTTATGCTTTAGATTTGAAAATGATGTTTATGCTTACAAATAAATTTGTACTTATGCTTTAGATTTGAAAATGATGTTGATTGTAAGGTGTTGTTTGTTTTTTCTGCAGGAAAAGGTCTGCAGTCTGCGGACCACATCTGCAGGCATCTGTAGGAGAAGAGGTGGACCAAATGTCTGCAGTCTACAAGGAGAAGAGGGTTTTTTTTTCCTACAAAAACCCTTCTTTTCTCACACACAAACACACAAAGACCACTACTCTCTCTCTCTTGCCTTGAACTCTCTCTCTCTACAAACTCTCTCTCTATAATCTGTCACCACCACCGCCCATAGCACCACCAGCAGCGCACCACATCCGCCATAGCACCACCGCCATCATCTACCGCCAAGAACAACCACAACCACCCACCCCCGTCTGCCTTCATCTACCACCATAACCACAACCACCCACCCCCGTCGCAACCACTACCACCACTTTCGTCGTTCCACCACCGCCAAGAACATCAAAACCCACCACCGCCGATTTGGGGGTTTTGTTCGATTTGGGGGTTTTGTTCTACGGTCTCCGATGATGATGGTGGTGGACGGTGTAGCAGCAATGATGATGGTGGTGGTGATGTATCAGGTGGCGGTGGTGGTGGGCTTATGCAGGTGGGAGAGGTGTGACGGTGGGCTGGGGTGCGACGGTGGGAGAGGTGCGATGGTGGGGTGGTGGCAGCAGGTGGGAGGGTGGCAGCGGGTGGGAGGGTGTGATGGTAAGAGGAGTGTTTAGAAGAGGTGAGAAGAGGTTAGAAGACATGGGTTGATGTCTGCGTGGGGAAGAGATCTCGCAGACCTTTTTTAATGAAAGGTCTGCGAGAAAACAAACAAGCTGCAGTACCCAAAGGTCTGCGCGCGTCTGCGCGATGCAGACATAAGTGGCCAGAAGTGTTTCTGGCCAAAAAACAAACAACACCTAAGAGTGACGTTGTGTAAATCTTCTAACTTCTAGTTGGTCCCCCTCCCTTTACTTATCGCTACCCCCTTGCTAGTGGGACCGTTTTGTTGTTAATAAAAAAGCTGGCGTTCGAAAAAAAAGAGCACCACCACAACCACCACTCTCCGGTGGCCGCCGCTGTCACACCCTGGCTTTGCGGAAGCGTGGTTAATTTTGGTGTGACTTCTTAATACCATAGCTTAATCATAACAAGCTATATGAATTTAAAAACCATGCAAGTCATCCATTAAGTTTTGAAAACAAAATACAGTACCATTGTTTTTAACCAACAACCATGACCTTGTTCAACAACATTACAAACTGAAACATAACATAAACGTGGTTTAAGGACTGTGTCTTGTCCAGGAAAGAGACACATCCCCTAAACCCTGATGACTCCATGACAAGTGCAGCGGAAAACGTTCCATACCGTGCCAGATCCGTTTAATTTCCTGAAATACATGTGAGTTGAAAAATCAACAATAATGTTGAGCGAGTTCATGTGCAAGTGAGTAAGTAAAACACTTGTAAGTATAAAAGTTTCCTGGTATGTAGCAGTGTAAGAGGACTTGTGATCACCAATGGTTTGCAAGGCCATTAGCATGTTGTGAAATGCAAGTAAGTAGACACAACCCTAGCTGATTTTTGCGTTGGGCAACCAAGTCACTCCAGGTCCGTTGTGGTTAGCCTCAGAGAGGTCCGTTTGGCCTAGAGCTGGGCTCGCTACACCCAGATAGATCTACCGCTCGAGTCCCTCGGTGTTCTAACTACCCATTCACATGATCTAAACCTCCTTACGTTATTCATACCGTGTATAAAGTACTTGTAAACAAAGTAACATGTATTTCACCCCCGCAGTTAAGAAAACTGAAAACAGTTAGAGAAAAGGGGGACATGAACTCACAGTGAATGCGTATCTCTATCAAGCGTCTCCAATATAGTAAGCTGTGCAACGACCTACAAGTGCTAATTCTATTAGACGGACGGCCGTGCTTTAGCTTTACAGTTTATGTTTGCAGGAAATAGTTAGACAACTATTTCGTGTTACGTGTCGTATATACTTGGTAGTTATTCTTCTTCCCAAGGATGGGGGATACAATACATGTGTGTAAGTTACGTTTTATCAATCTTGTGGTAATGTAATTACAGGTGTAACTTATATGTTTGTGGAAGCGTTCGTAAAGTTTTGGAATCGTTAACGCTTGTAAATATTATTTTCACCCTAAAATAATATTTATGTATTTCACAAAATAATCATAAACAGTGTTGTGACAAATATGTTTATCACGTTAATCTTTGTGAAAATCCCACCTCCGAATATTTAGTAAAATATAGTGCTGGCGAAATTTATGTTTCAAAAGTATGCCCAAAAATAGTTCTAACACTTGTTGTGTAAAAAGTCTAAGTGTTAGGTTTTTAGGAAATTTCGCCAGAGTTTCCTCTGTAACTGGAGGTGGCCACGCTTTCAAGCGTATCATTTTCTTTTAATAATCAAATCAATCAACTTCTTTATTTCAACCAAACAATTTCCGACACATCAAACTAGTCGACAAGTATGTAAATTTGCATAATCGCATGAACTTGTAGTTTTTCCGAATCTATAGTGTAAACACCCTTTATATATGTAGATCTTTATATAAAGTAACTTTAATCTTGTAGAAACCCCGTATTTAAAGAAATCCGCCTTTACAACTTCTAGTCATTTTTCCCAAAAATAGTTATTTTGTCGAAACATATGTCACACAAGTGTTTACACACTGGTGCGTTCTAAATATCATTCTTAGTATTGTAAGATCCCTTTTTTTAGAAAAACATGATTTCTTTAAAGTGCGGTCTTTCAAAAATACCACTTGCGGATACGTAGATCCGCTAGTTTTAAACATCATTTTACCGGTTAAATCACTTTTACACAACAAAAATATTTCTACACAAGTTCATGTCTCTAAAATGTGGTAGTGTTTCACTTTTAACCCTTGTATCTTTAAAAAAACAAGCTTATGTGATGACACATGATTTTACAAAGTCGGGTTAACCGAAGATTCGAGCTACCACATTATAGATCGGGTCTAGATAAACACAAATTTCAAGTCCTACGACTTTTACACAAGACATGTGCTATTAACCACCATTTTTATGATTTTACTAGACTTTAATGCATCATCTTTCAATATAACGAGATTCAACCGACAATAATTCTTTTAACCACTTTAAACAAGCTTAAATATGAGTTTTACGTGATATACCTCTAGCTCGGGGCTAGGGAAGAATCGTGACGAAAAACGCGTGGATAAAAGCAAACGGTGGAGGTCCTTCGTGTTCCGAGTGCACCAAAGCTCCTTATACGTGACCCGTGAAGCTTGAATGATCTTGGAATGTTGAGAGCTAGAACCGAAAGTGTGATGGTAGTGTGTGGGGTGTTCGGCCGAAGGTGGGAGGGAGCAAGAGAGAAGGATTTTTGTGGTGTTGATTTGTGATAAGTAACTTATGTGTTTTGGTGGTATTTATAGAAAGGTTAAGTGTTGTTAACCCTTGGTCCATGTGCTTCCTTGATATTAGACAACCTTCCTTAAACAAATCAACTAGGTACAATTGTGTCCCCTTGGTTCATGGGGCCGGTTAGGGACATGGGGGTTGGGTAGTTCGATTGTAAGTGGGTGTTTAGGGGTTTAGTTAAGGTTAACTAAGTTAGTTTAAGTGTTAACCTCGTTAGTTGCGTACGACGCGTTATGACGGGTGTTAGGGTAATCAGGGACCCTAACTGGCTCAGATAAAATATAAAAGTGAAAATAATAATATTTTCATGTCCCGGGTAAAGTCCGGTTGTTCGGTTGGGTAGTAATCCGTTAAAGTGTTACAAAAGACTTTAAAGTGTCGTTATTACATTTTAGTGACACATTTTGTTTTCCCGACACTTTAGAAAGTGTCTAGTAATATTTTCTCATTTTCTGGCACTTTATTAGTCAGCTAGAAGCCGGTTAAATTGTTAAAGTGCTGTGTTTGGTACTTAAAGTACGTTCTCGGCACATCCGAAACAGTGTATCTTATCCCTAGAGACGCGGTAACACAACCCTTATATCCCTACACTCACTACCAGTGTAGTCAAAATATATGAGGCTCTTAACAGGCCTTAGAGGCAGTATTTTCCTGATGCTGGTTATATCAGCATGTTCACTGTGTATCCGTTTAGTGCTACTGTGCTTTTTGTGCATCAAGTTTGTCACTAGGGTTCAGTATGTAATTAATGTAGTGACAGCAAATAAAGTATGATGCGAGTAAGTGCATGTATCAATATGCAGGTAGCAGTTTATCAGCTAGTTTCAATCAAGCACAGTAATCAAGTAGTAATTAATCATTAATTAAGTTGTACGGATACCTGGTTTAGTGCGGGTTGTCACATTCTCCCCCCGTTAAATAAATTTCGTCCCGAAATTTAAGTCCTGCTTATAGAAGCAGAGTTCTTAGGAAATAGGTGGGGGTATTTCTCTTTCATCCGGTCCTCACGTTCCCATGTGAATTTAGGACCATGTCTGGCATTCCAACGAACTTTGACGAGTTTGACACTGCTCCGGCGGGTCTTGTTAATTTTCCAATCCGTGACCTCGACAGGTTCTTCTACGAAGTGGGGCGTGTCGTCAATATGAATCTCGTCGGTAGGAATGGTAACGTCAACTTGAGTTGGACTTTTCTTTAAATTGGATACATGAAATGTATCGTGAACCCCATTCAGTTCAGTAGGTAGGTCCAACTTGTATGCTACTGTCCCAATTCTTTCCAGAATTCTGAAGGGACCAATGTAGCGCGGATTTAACTTTCCATACTTACCAAAACGTGCCACCCCCTTCCAGGGTGAAACTTTCAATAACACCATTTCTCCGACTTGGAAGTCCACATGCTTCCGGTTTGGATCCGCGTAGGCCCTTTTGTCTGTGGCGAGCGGCTTCGATGCGTTTAAGTCTTTGTGCAACCTTGTCTGTCGTCTCTTGGACGATTTCGGGACCAGCAAGCTGCCTATCACCGGTGTCAGACCAACAGAGTGGTGATCGGCACTTGCGTCCGTATAGGGCCTCAAATGGCGCGACACCAATACTGGTGTGGTAGCTGTTGTTGTATGAAAATTCGACCAAGGGTAAGTGTTCATCCCAGCTACCGCCTAAATCCATAACACATGCCCTCAGCATGTCTTCCAAAGTTTGTATTGTTCGCTCGCTCTGGCCGTCAGTTTGCGGATGGAACGCAGTGCTCAGATTTAATTGTGAGCCAAAAGATTCTTGGAAAGATTGCCATATTCTTGACACAAATCTTCCGTCTCTATCAGAGGTGATCGAGAGTGGTACTCCATGACGTGCTACGATCTCTCTCATGTAAATTTCCGCAAGTTTGCTAGTACTGTCTTTCTCCTTGATTGGCAGAAAGTGTGCGGACTTTATTGGGCGGTCAACAATCACCCAAATCATATCATGGCCTCTTGGCGTTCTTGGCAGTTTTGTAACAAAATCCATTGAGATTTGTTCCCACTTCCACTTGGGAATCTCAGGTTGTTGCAGAAGTCCCGAAGGCTTCTGGTATTCTGCCTTGACCTTAGCGCACGTTAAACGTTTGCTCACGTAGATAGCAACGTCGCCTTTCATCCTAGGCCACCAATAGTAATCCTTGAGATCTTGGTACATCTTATCCGATCCAGGGTGGATAGAGTACCGCGACTTGTGCGCTTTATCGAAAATAACTTCCCTTAATCCACCAAACAGAGGAACCCAAATCCTTTTCTCAAAACATAATGTCCCTTCCTCGTTTGGTACCAAAAGCTTCTCCATTCCACGGAGATATTCTTCCTCAAGGTTTCCCTCCTTTGAGAGCTTCCTTTTGTGCAGCACGAATGCGCGAGGAAAGATCGGTTCGTATGATCATTTCCCAAGGCTCTAACCCTTATGGGTTTGATTCTTTCTTTACGACTTAGGGCATCGGCGACTACATTCGCCTTCCCTGGGTGACACTTTATCTCGCAGTCGTAGTCGTTTAGCAACTCAACCCATCGTTTTTGCCTCATATTCAACTCCTTCTGGTTGAATTTATGCTGTAGGCTTTTGTGATCTGTGAAGATTGTGCACTTCGTAACATAGAGGTAGTGTCTCCAGATCTTTAGTGCAAAATCCACTGCGCCAAGCTCCAAATCGTGGGTGGTATAGTTCTTTTCGTGTACCTTCAGTTGGCGCGATGCGTAGGCAATGACCTTTTGGCGTTGCATCAACGCGCAACCCAATCCTTGACGCGATGCGTCGCAGTATACCACAAAATTGTCGGTACCTTCTGGTAGAGCTAAGATTGGCGCGTTACAAAGCTTATCCTTCAATATCTGAAACGCTTCGTCCTGTTTGATTCCCCAATCAAACGTCTTATCCTTCTGGATCAGGAGCGTCAACGGTTGAGCGATTTTTGAAAAATCCTCGATGAACCTTCGATAGTAGCCAGCCAAGCCCAAGAATTGTCGAATCTCGGTTGGCGTTGTAGGCGTCTCCCAATTCTTGATTGCCTCAATCTTTGTGGGATCAACATGAATTCCATCCCCATTAACCATATGTCCAAGAAACTGGACTTCGCGTAGTCAAAACTCGCGCTTGGAAAATTTGGCGTACAGTTATTCCTTCTTTAGCAGCTCCAATATGGTTCTAAGATGTTGTTCGTGTTCAGCCTTCGTCTTTGAGTAAATCAGGATGTCATCGATGAATACAATCACGAACTGGTCTAAGTATGGCTTGCAAACCCTATTCATCAAGTCCATAAAGACTGCAGGTGCGTTTGTCAAACCAAATGGCATAACGAGGAACTCGTAGTGTCCATAACGAGTTCGGAAGGCTGTTTTCGGGATACTTTCCTCCTGTATCCTTAGTTGATGGTATCCAGATCGAAGATCGATCTTTGAGTAACAGCTTGAACCTTGAAGTTGATCGAACAGATCGTCGATTCTAGGCAGAGGATACCTGTTCTTAATCGTCAGCTTGTTCAATTCTCTGTAGTCAATACACAGGCGGAAACTTCCGTCCTTCTTCTTGACAAATAAGACCGGAGCTCCCCAAGGCGAGAAGTTTGGTCGGATAAAACCCTTGTCTAACAACTCTTGAAGTTGTGTCGACAATTCCTGCATCTCAGATGGAGCAAGCCTGTACGGTGCCTTAGCCACAGGCGCGGCGCCTGGAACTAAGTCAATGTGAAACTCCACTTGCCTCTGAGGTGGTAGTCCGGGTAAGTCTTCTGGGAAGACTTCTGGATACTCCCTTACGACCGGGATGTCTTCGATCCTTGGCTCGGCAGCCTTCTTGTCTACGATGTGTGCCAGAAAAGCAACACATCCTTGTAAACACTTCCTTGCTTTCAAGCAGCTGATAAATCTTAGCGGTGTGTCGCGCTTCTCTCCGTGAACCACAATTGTCTCACCACCATCGGTTGGGATACGAACAACTTTCTCGTGACATACTATCTCAGCCTTGTTTCCAGATAACCAATCCATTCCTACCACCACGTCGAAGCTTCCCAATTCGACTGGTAGTAAACTCACGTTCTCCCAGTTCTATCGCACAGCCTCTGATTACTTTGTTGGCTTCAACTAACTTTCCATTAGCTAATTCGATCGAGTAGAGGTTATCTAACTTACTAGCGGTTAAACCAAGTATATTCTTAAATTCTAATGACACGAAGCCATAACCGGCACCAGCATCAAACAAAATAGGTGCAAAAGTTTTGGTTGTTAGAGAACGTACCAGAAATCACACCTGGATCCTGGCATGCCTCACAAGCTCTGATGTTGGATTTTCTCTCACGGTCTTGTTTCAACTTCAGGCATTCCCTCTTATAATGTCCAACTTCCTTACAATGGTAGCATCCTATCATTCGGCCATCTCCTTTCCTATTTCCACCTAGAGCGTTGTTACTGTTTTCTCCTTGTATGAAACTCTTCATCCCACAACCTTCCTTGTTGTGTCCTTTCCTCCCGTACCAAGGCTTCTGACATCCACCATCCCGGTGACACTTGCACCCAGCACATCTTGGTTTGGTTTCTAAGTAAATCTTATCATTGGCCTGTCTGTTGTTAGGGCAATCTTTCTCGAAATGCCCTTTGTCCCCGCAGTCAAAGCAGCCTCGAATAGATCTTTGTTCATTGTTGTTCATTTGGGTATCTTCGGTAAGCTTCCTTTTGTTCTTTCCAGACGACTCCACCTGAGTTTTCTTGTCAGGGCTTGCAAGTTTTTCTAGTCTATTTGCTTCCGTAACGAGTGCCAAACCCATCTTACTTGCAACAATGGTCGTTGGTGGCGTAGATGCTGTCATCAAGCTCAAGACTTGAGGCGCCAGTTCCCAAATGAATTGTTCCAATTTCTTCAGTTCTGGTTTTACCAGGTATGGAACAATTTGTGACAGATCATGGAGTCGTTGCACGTACTCCAATACCTTCGGACCTTCCATCATTAGGCTCCGAAATTCATCTTCCCACTTCTGGGTTTCCGTGT
Source organism: Helianthus tuberosus (assembly GCA_030545235.1). NCBI lineage: Eukaryota > Viridiplantae > Streptophyta > Magnoliopsida > Asterales > Asteraceae > Helianthus > Helianthus tuberosus. The sequence continues at coordinate 14,418 of JARYGA010056783.1, read as the reverse complement.
GGGGGCAATACTTCTTATGCATCATTCCTTTCAACTCATCCCAAGTTAACGTGTATGCTGTAGTTAGGCTCATCATTCGAACCTGAAGATTCCACCATAATCGAGCTCCATCTTGAAACAACTCAGAAACGTATGGGACCTGTTGTTCTGGCGTACAGCCACTCATTCGAAAGATGGATTCCATACTTTCAATCCATTTTACAAAAGTTATGGCACCCCCAGTGCCGTCGAACTTCGGAGGCTTGTAGTTGAGGAAGTGCCAGTAGGAACAACCGTTATTTTCTGAGGTACCTTTGATTGGTTCGGAGCATAGGGCCACGTGTTGTGCTATAGCTGCAGCAATTATCTCTTTAAGTTCTGCCTCAGAGGTGGGTATGCGCATTTCGCGTCTTGGCGGCATCTTCTAAAAGATGTTTCACATAGGTTAGGTCATAGCAAGTGAAGTGTACGTATGCATTCAACATTACCAACACATAACATCTCATGTTATCAACAAGTCAATCACATAACCTCTTATGCTATAGGACATAAACAATTGATTGAACATCGCATGTGTTGGGAATACTGCGATTGTATTGCCACAATTCGAGACCACAATGTAAGCTCACAAGTACACCACTATATCATACTACACCAATGACTTAGTAGGGGACGACCCTAGACAAGTCGTGCGATCGCTGGTCATGTTCAGGAGTCTCTGGTTCGTCCTTTCCCCAAATTTCAGGACTCCACGTCAAGTTTCTGAATTTCTGTCCTAAAACAACATTTCTCCTCAATCGTTTCCTTGAGCTCGTCCCAGCTCAGTGTATAAGTAGCGTCTGTGCCAAGGGTCTGAACCTGGAGGTTCCATTAAGAGAGTGTGCCACCTAGAAATATCCCTGAGAGGTAGGTAACACTCAGTTGGCGATCAGTTGTTCATCCTTAAAATGGAGTTGGTCTTTTCGGACCAACGAATAAATGCAATGGTGCCTCCTGTTCCGACAAAGTTCAAAGGCTTGCAGTTCAGGAACTGTTTATAGGTGCAGCCAGTTGGAGAATTATCTCCAGTAATGCCATCATTGTACTTAGAGTGGAGGGCTTCATGTCGTGCATTTATCTGTGAGCTGCGTTCTTGCAGCTCGTCTTCTGTCCTCAGTAACGTACCGGTGCTTGTGTCACGTCTGGGTGACATTCCCTTTTTGTCGAAATAGTGTGAAGCGGGTTGGACAATGTTTCACTTGTCTATGGGGTATATATATAGCAACGTAAGCCATCATGTAATCACCCCATTTCACACGCAAATATACTCACTGTATAAGTGGGGAAATAAATTCCTGAGCCTTCACATAGGCTTGTCAATTTGGCTTGTTGCTTGTAATAGAATGAACTCAAGGCTACATCGCCTAGGTCATTTAGGTTATTTCCTACTGCATTGGTTACCATCCGCTTGACCTGCAGAGTCCACCAGGATTCCTGTGCACTACAAATCGTTATTACGTGGGCCCCCGTAATAATAAATTGTCTTGCACAGTTACCCCAAATTTCTCTCATCCAAGCAGATGATCAATCAAGGAGCAACAGCCGGTGCATTGGCATGAACAGGGTCATGCTCCAATGCGGGGTCAGGAGCAGCGCCTGGCTCAGGGGCCACGGCCGGCTCCGGATCAAAAACTCCATCTCAAAATCAGCTGGATCAACAATCACAGGGGTTACAGGATCCCCCAAGGGCTTGTCTAAGTGCATGAACTCAATGTCATGGTCTGGATCAACACCAGGCGGAAAAACAGAATTGTCCTCATAATCACGATCAAACTCAAAACTGTGTGCGGGATCCGGTGCAGCTAGTGATGCCGTATCAGGGTCGGCGTTGTGTAAGTAGTGCTGCATTCCTGTATGTGCGAAGATGCGGGTATCAGAAACTCAAATGAGTCTGGGATAGGGGAATGGTCATAGGTTTCCCCTATAGGAGCGTCCGCATGTAGTAGTCTAATACCAGCAGTAATAAGGCCTTGCCCTCGAATGGGTCCTCCTCCAGTAGATCGTTATCGTCTTCAGAGGCCTCGTTGGGAGGGCGTATCATTAACAGGATAAGCGGCAAGGGGCACAGGAGCAGGGATCACCGCCAGTGGTAAAATCCCAACAAAATGGCCATCAGTAGGCTCTGCTACGACTTCAGGCAGTGCACAAAGGGCTGAAAGTCGTCATTGTCTGTGCCGGTAGTATCAGAAATGTACACCTCGTGCTTCGTTGAACTATGTCGTCTGATACTATGGTCATGGGATTCATAGTGCCCATCTTTCTAGTACTTGATGAAAGTATAACGTTTGTAACACAAACACATATACGTATAATAATCAATCATATAATCAGTTAATCACATAAGTCACCAAGTAGGGTATCACATACTTCTCCTAGTCTTACTAGTCAATTTCATTCAGTCTACAAGACTGCTCTATCCTCCACTTAAACCAAACCTCGATCCTCCAGATCGATCCTATAACAAACCAACGTGCTCAACTACCTTGATCATCTCGATCCTCCAGATCGATCCTCAGCCCTCCAAGCTGAACTTATAATTAATAAAATGTGCTCAACATTTGTTTGTAAAAAGTTGTGGATCTGGACTTAAGTGGTATGCAGAAAAATGTTTTCGTGAGAGCCCTAGTGATCATAGTCTAGACTCGAGAAAGAATCCTAGTTCGCTATGATCAGAGCTCTGATACCAAGCTGTCACACCCTGGCTTTGCGGAAGCGTGGTTAATTTTGGTGTGACTTCTTAATACCATAGCTTAATCATAACAAGCTATATGAATTTAAAAACCATGCAAGTCATCCATTAAGTTTTGAAAACAAAATACAGTACCATTGTTTTTAACCAACAACCATGACCTTGTTCAACAACATTACAAACTGAAACATAACATAAACGTGGTTTAAGGACTGTGTCTTGTCCAGGAAAGAGACACATCCCCTAAACCCTGATGACTCCATGACAAGTGCAGCGGAAAACGTTCCATACCGTGCCAGATCCGTTTAATTTCCTGAAATACATGTGAGTTGAAAAATCAACAATAATGTTGAGCGAGTTCATGTGCAAGTGAGTAAGTAAAACACTTGTAAGTATAAAAGTTTCCTGGTATGTAGCAGTGTAAGAGGACTTGTGATCACCAATGGTTTGCAAGGCCATTAGCATGTTGTGAAATGCAAGTAAGTAGACACAACCCTAGCTGATTTTTGCGTTGGGCAACCAAGTCACTCCAGGTCCGTTGTGGTTAGCCTCAGAGAGGTCCGTTTGGCCTAGAGCTGGGCTCGCTACACCCAGATAGATCTACCGCTCGAGTCCCTCGGTGTTCTAACTACCCATTCACATGATCTAAACCTCCTTACGTTATTCATACCGTGTATAAAGTACTTGTAAACAAAGTAACATGTATTTCACCCCCGCAGTTAAGAAAACTGAAAACAGTTAGAGAAAAGGGGGACATGAACTCACAGTGAATGCGTATCTCTATCAAGCGTCTCCAATATAGTAAGCTGTGCAACGACCTACAAGTGCTAATTCTATTAGACGGACGGCCGTGCTTTAGCTTTACAGTTTATGTTTGCAGGAAATAGTTAGACAACTATTTCGTGTTACGTGTCGTATATACTTGGTAGTTATTCTTCTTCCCAAGGATGGGGGATACAATACATGTGTGTAAGTTACGTTTTATCAATCTTGTGGTAATGTAATTACAGGTGTAACTTATATGTTTGTGGAAGCGTTCGTAAAGTTTTGGAATCGTTAACGCTTGTAAATATTATTTTCACCCTAAAATAATATTTATGTATTTCACAAAATAATCATAAACAGTGTTGTGACAAATATGTTTATCACGTTAATCTTTGTGAAAATCCCACCTCCGAATATTTAGTAAAATATAGTGCTGGCGAAATTTATGTTTCAAAAGTATGCCCAAAAATAGTTCTAACACTTGTTGTGTAAAAAGTCTAAGTGTTAGGTTTTTAGGAAATTTCGCCAGAGTTTCCTCTGTAACTGGAGGTGGCCACGCTTTCAAGCGTATCATTTTCTTTTAATAATCAAATCAATCAACTTCTTTATTTCAACCAAACAATTTCCGACACATCAAACTAGTCGACAAGTATGTAAATTTGCATAATCGCATGAACTTGTAGTTTTTCCGAATCTATAGTGTAAACACCCTTTATATATGTAGATCTTTATATAAAGTAACTTTAATCTTGTAGAAACCCCGTATTTAAAGAAATCCGCCTTTACAACTTCTAGTCATTTTTCCCAAAAATAGTTATTTTGTCGAAACATATGTCACACAAGTGTTTACACACTGGTGCGTTCTAAATATCATTCTTAGTATTGTAAGATCCCTTTTTTTAGAAAAACATGATTTCTTTAAAGTGCGGTCTTTCAAAAATACCACTTGCGGATACGTAGATCCGCTAGTTTTAAACATCATTTTACCGGTTAAATCACTTTTACACAACAAAAATATTTCTACACAAGTTCATGTCTCTAAAATGTGGTAGTGTTTCACTTTTAACCCTTGTATCTTTAAAAAAACAAGCTTATGTGATGACACATGATTTTACAAAGTCGGGTTAACCGAAGATTCGAGCTACCACATTATAGATCGGGTCTAGATAAACACAAATTTCAAGTCCTACGACTTTTACACAAGACATGTGCTATTAACCACCATTTTTATGATTTTACTAGACTTTAATGCATCATCTTTCAATATAACGAGATTCAACCGACAATAATTCTTTTAACCACTTTAAACAAGCTTAAATATGAGTTTTACGTGATATACCTCTAGCTCGGGGCTAGGGAAGAATCGTGACGAAAAACGCGTGGATAAAAGCAAACGGTGGAGGTCCTTCGTGTTCCGAGTGCACCAAAGCTCCTTATACGTGACCCGTGAAGCTTGAATGATCTTGGAATGTTGAGAGCTAGAACCGAAAGTGTGATGGTAGTGTGTGGGGTGTTCGGCCGAAGGTGGGAGGGAGCAAGAGAGAAGGATTTTTGTGGTGTTGATTTGTGATAAGTAACTTATGTGTTTTGGTGGTATTTATAGAAAGGTTAAGTGTTGTTAACCCTTGGTCCATGTGCTTCCTTGATATTAGACAACCTTCCTTAAACAAATCAACTAGGTACAATTGTGTCCCCTTGGTTCATGGGGCCGGTTAGGGACATGGGGGTTGGGTAGTTCGATTGTAAGTGGGTGTTTAGGGGTTTAGTTAAGGTTAACTAAGTTAGTTTAAGTGTTAACCTCGTTAGTTGCGTACGACGCGTTATGACGGGTGTTAGGGTAATCAGGGACCCTAACTGGCTCAGATAAAATATAAAAGTGAAAATAATAATATTTTCATGTCCCGGGTAAAGTCCGGTTGTTCGGTTGGGTAGTAATCCGTTAAAGTGTTACAAAAGACTTTAAAGTGTCGTTATTACATTTTAGTGACACATTTTGTTTTCCCGACACTTTAGAAAGTGTCTAGTAATATTTTCTCATTTTCTGGCACTTTATTAGTCAGCTAGAAGCCGGTTAAATTGTTAAAGTGCTGTGTTTGGTACTTAAAGTACGTTCTCGGCACATCCGAAACAGTGTATCTTATCCCTAGAGACGCGGTAACACAACCCTTATATCCCTACACTCACTACCAGTGTAGTCAAAATATATGAGGCTCTTAACAGGCCTTAGAGGCAGTATTTGCCTGATGCTGGTTATATCAGCATGTTCACTGTGTATCCGTTTAGTGCTACTGTGCTTTTTGTGCATCAAGTTTGTCACTAGGGTTCAGTATGTAATTAATGTAGTGACAGCAAATAAAGTATGATGCGAGTAAGTGCATGTATCAATATGCAGGTAGCAGTTTATCAGCTAGTTTCAATCAAGCACAGTAATCAAGTAGTAATTAATCATTAATTAAGTTGTACGGATACCTGGTTTAGTGCGGGTTGTCACATTCTCCCCCCGTTAAATAAATTTCGTCCCGAAATTTAAGTCCTGCTTATAGAAGCAGAGTTCTTAGGAAATAGGTGGGGGTATTTCTCTTTCATCCGGTCCTCACGTTCCCATGTGAATTTAGGACCATGTCTGGCATTCCAACGAACTTTGACGAGTTTGACACTGCTCCGGCGGGTCTTGTTAATTTTCCAATCCGTGACCTCGACAGGTTCTTCTACGAAGTGGGGCGTGTCGTCAATATGAATCTCGTCGGTAGGAATGGTAACGTCAACTTGAGTTGGACTTTTCTTTAAATTGGATACATGAAATGTATCGTGAACCCCATTCAGTTCAGTAGGTAGGTCCAACTTGTATGCTACTGTCCCAATTCTTTCCAGAATTCTGAAGGGACCAATGTAGCGCGGATTTAACTTTCCATACTTACCAAAACGTGCCACCCCCTTCCAGGGTGAAACTTTCAATAACACCATTTCTCCGACTTGGAAGTCCACATGCTTCCGGTTTGGATCCGCGTAGGCCCTTTTGTCTGTGGCGAGCGGCTTCGATGCGTTTAAGTCTTTGTGCAACCTTGTCTGTCGTCTCTTGGACGATTTCGGGACCAGCAAGCTGCCTATCACCGGTGTCAGACCAACAGAGTGGTGATCGGCACTTGCGTCCGTATAGGGCCTCAAATGGCGCGACACCAATACTGGTGTGGTAGCTGTTGTTGTATGAAAATTCGACCAAGGGTAAGTGTTCATCCCAGCTACCGCCTAAATCCATAACACATGCCCTCAGCATGTCTTCCAAAGTTTGTATTGTTCGCTCGCTCTGGCCGTCAGTTTGCGGATGGAACGCAGTGCTCAGATTTAATTGTGAGCCAAAAGATTCTTGGAAAGATTGCCATATTCTTGACACAAATCTTCCGTCTCTATCAGAGGTGATCGAGAGTGGTACTCCATGACGTGCTACGATCTCTCTCATGTAAATTTCCGCAAGTTTGCTAGTACTGTCTTTCTCCTTGATTGGCAGAAAGTGTGCGGACTTTATTGGGCGGTCAACAATCACCCAAATCATATCATGGCCTCTTGGCGTTCTTGGCAGTTTTGTAACAAAATCCATTGAGATTTGTTCCCACTTCCACTTGGGAATCTCAGGTTGTTGCAGAAGTCCCGAAGGCTTCTGGTATTCTGCCTTGACCTTAGCGCACGTTAAACGTTTGCTCACGTAGATAGCAACGTCGCCTTTCATCCTAGGCCACCAATAGTAATCCTTGAGATCTTGGTACATCTTATCCGATCCAGGGTGGATAGAGTACCGCGACTTGTGCGCTTTATCGAAAATAACTTCCCTTAATCCACCAAACAGAGGAACCCAAATCCTTTTCTCAAAACATAATGTCCCTTCCTCGTTTGGTACCAAAAGCTTCTCCATTCCACGGAGATATTCTTCCTCAAGGTTTCCCTCCTTTGAGAGCTTCCTTTTGTGCAGCACGAATGCGCGAGGAAAGATCGGTTCGTATGATCATTTCCCAAGGCTCTAACCCTTATGGGTTTGATTCTTTCTTTACGACTTAGGGCATCGGCGACTACATTCGCCTTCCCTGGGTGACACTTTATCTCGCAGTCGTAGTCGTTTAGCAACTCAACCCATCGTTTTTGCCTCATATTCAACTCCTTCTGGTTGAATTTATGCTGTAGGCTTTTGTGATCTGTGAAGATTGTGCACTTCGTAACATAGAGGTAGTGTCTCCAGATCTTTAGTGCAAAATCCACTGCGCCAAGCTCCAAATCGTGGGTGGTATAGTTCTTTTCGTGTACCTTCAGTTGGCGCGATGCGTAGGCAATGACCTTTTGGCGTTGCATCAACGCGCAACCCAATCCTTGACGCGATGCGTCGCAGTATACCACAAAATTGTCGGTACCTTCTGGTAGAGCTAAGATTGGCGCGTTACAAAGCTTATCCTTCAATATCTGAAACGCTTCGTCCTGTTTGATTCCCCAATCAAACGTCTTATCCTTCTGGATCAGGAGCGTCAACGGTTGAGCGATTTTTGAAAAATCCTCGATGAACCTTCGATAGTAGCCAGCCAAGCCCAAGAATTGTCGAATCTCGGTTGGCGTTGTAGGCGTCTCCCAATTCTTGATTGCCTCAATCTTTGTGGGATCAACATGAATTCCATCCCCATTAACCATATGTCCAAGAAACTGGACTTCGCGTAGTCAAAACTCGCGCTTGGAAAATTTGGCGTACAGTTATTCCTTCTTTAGCAGCTCCAATATGGTTCTAAGATGTTGTTCGTGTTCAGCCTTCGTCTTTGAGTAAATCAGGATGTCATCGATGAATACAATCACGAACTGGTCTAAGTATGGCTTGCAAACCCTATTCATCAAGTCCATAAAGACTGCAGGTGCGTTTGTCAAACCAAATGGCATAACGAGGAACTCGTAGTGTCCATAACGAGTTCGGAAGGCTGTTTTCGGGATACTTTCCTCCTGTATCCTTAGTTGATGGTATCCAGATCGAAGATCGATCTTTGAGTAACAGCTTGAACCTTGAAGTTGATCGAACAGATCGTCGATTCTAGGCAGAGGATACCTGTTCTTAATCGTCAGCTTGTTCAATTCTCTGTAGTCAATACACAGGCGGAAACTTCCGTCCTTCTTCTTGACAAATAAGACCGGAGCTCCCCAAGGCGAGAAGTTTGGTCGGATAAAACCCTTGTCTAACAACTCTTGAAGTTGTGTCGACAATTCCTGCATCTCAGATGGAGCAAGCCTGTACGGTGCCTTAGCCACAGGCGCGGCGCCTGGAACTAAGTCAATGTGAAACTCCACTTGCCTCTGAGGTGGTAGTCCGGGTAAGTCTTCTGGGAAGACTTCTGGATACTCCCTTACGACCGGGATGTCTTCGATCCTTGGCTCGGCAGCCTTCTTGTCTACGATGTGTGCCAGAAAAGCAACACATCCTTGTAAACACTTCCTTGCTTTCAAGCAGCTGATAAATCTTAGCGGTGTGTCGCGCTTCTCTCCGTGAACCACAATTGTCTCACCACCATCGGTTGGGATACGAACAACTTTCTCGTGACATACTATCTCAGCCTTGTTTCCAGATAACCAATCCATTCCTACCACCACGTCGAAGCTTCCCAATTCGACTGGTAGTAAACTCACGTTCTCCCAGTTCTATCGCACAGCCTCTGATTACTTTGTTGGCTTCAACTAACTTTCCATTAGCTAATTCGATCGAGTAGAGGTTATCTAACTTACTAGCGGTTAAACCAAGTATATTCTTAAATTCTAATGACACGAAGCCATAACCGGCACCAGCATCAAACAAAATAGGTGCAAAAGTTTTGGTTGTTAGAGAACGTACCAGAAATCACACCTGGATCCTGGCATGCCTCACAAGCTCTGATGTTGGATTTTCTCTCACGGTCTTGTTTCAACTTCAGGCATTCCCTCTTATAATGTCCAACTTCCTTACAATGGTAGCATCCTATCATTCGGCCATCTCCTTTCCTATTTCCACCTAGAGCGTTGTTACTGTTTTCTCCTTGTATGAAACTCTTCATCCCACAACCTTCCTTGTTGTGTCCTTTCCTCCCGTACCAAGGCTTCTGACATCCACCATCCCGGTGACACTTGCACCCAGCACATCTTGGTTTGGTTTCTAAGTAAATCTTATCATTGGCCTGTCTGTTGTTAGGGCAATCTTTCTCGAAATGCCCTTTGTCCCCGCAGTCAAAGCAGCCTCGAATAGATCTTTGTTCATTGTTGTTCATTTGGGTATCTTCGGTAAGCTTCCTTTTGTTCTTTCCAGACGACTCCACCTGAGTTTTCTTGTCAGGGCTTGCAAGTTTTTCTAGTCTATTTGCTTCCGTAACGAGTGCCAAACCCATCTTACTTGCAACAATGGTCGTTGGTGGCGTAGATGCTGTCATCAAGCTCAAGACTTGAGGCGCCAGTTCCCAAATGAATTGTTCCAATTTCTTCAGTTCTGGTTTTACCAGGTATGGAACAATTTGTGACAGATCATGGAGTCGTTGCACGTACTCCAATACCTTCGGACCTTCCATCATTAGGCTCCGAAATTCATCTTCCCACTTCTGGGTTTCCGTGTGGGGGCAATACTTCTTATGCATCATTCCTTTCAACTCATCCCAAGTTAACGTGTATGCTGTAGTTAGGCTCATCATTCGAACCTGAAGATTCCACCATAATCGAGCTCCATCTTGAAACAACTCAGAAACGTATGGGACCTGTTGTTCTGGCGTACAGCCACTCATTCGAAAGATGGATTCCATACTTTCAATCCATTTTACAAAAGTTATGGCACCCCCAGTGCCGTCGAACTTCGGAGGCTTGTAGTTGAGGAAGTGCCAGTAGGAACAACCGTTATTTTCTGAGGTACCTTTGATTGGTTCGGAGCGTAGGGCCACGTGTTGTGCTATAGCTGCAGCAATTATCTCTTTAAGTTCTGCCTCAGAGGTGGGTATGCGCATTTCGCGTCTTGGCGGCATCTTCTAAAAGATGTTTCACATAGGTTAGGTCATAGCAAGTGAAGTGTACGTATGCATTCAACATTACCAACACATAACATCTCATGTTATCAACAAGTCAATCACATAACCTCTTATGCTATAGGACATAAACAATTGATTGAACATCGCATGTGTTGGGAATACTGCGATTGTATTGCCACAATTCGAGACCACAATGTAAGCTCACAAGTACACCACTATATCATACTACACCAATGACTTAGTAGGGGACGACCCTAGACAAGTCGTGCGATCGCTGGTCATGTTCAGGAGTCTCTGGTTCGTCCTTTCCCCAAATTTCAGGACTCCACGTCAAGTTTCTGAATTTCTGTCCTAAAACAACATTTCTCCTCAATCGTTTCCTTGAGCTCGTCCCAGCTCAGTGTATAAGTAGCGTCTGTGCCAAGGGTCTGAACCTGGAGGTTCCATTAAGAGAGTGTGCCACCTAGAAATATCCCTGAGAGGTAGGTAACACTCAGTTGGCGATCAGTTGTTCATCCTTAAAATGGAGTTGGTCTTTTCGGACCAACGAATAAATGCAATGGTGCCTCCTGTTCCGACAAAGTTCAAAGGCTTGCAGTTCAGGAACTGTTTATAGGTGCAGCCAGTTGGAGAATTATCTCCAGTAATGCCATCATTGTACTTAGAGTGGAGGGCTTCATGTCGTGCATTTATCTGTGAGCTGCGTTCTTGCAGCTCGTCTTCTGTCCTCAGTAACGTACCGGTGCTTGTGTCACGTCTGGGTGACATTCCCTTTTTGTCGAAATAGTGTGAAGCGGGTTGGACAATGTTTCACTTGTCTATGGGGTATATATATAGCAACGTAAGCCATCATGTAATCACCCCATTTCACACGCAAATATACTCACTGTATAAGTGGGGAAATAAATTCCTGAGCCTTCACATAGGCTTGTCAATTTGGCTTGTTGCTTGTAATAGAATGAACTCAAGGCTACATCGCCTAGGTCATTTAGGTTATTTCCTACTGCATTGGTTACCATCCGCTTGACCTGCAGAGTCCACCAGGATTCCTGTGCACTACAAATCGTTATTACGTGGGCCCCCGTAATAATAAATTGTCTTGCACAGTTACCCCAAATTTCTCTCATCCAAGCAGATGATCAATCAAGGAGCAACAGCCGGTGCATTGGCATGAACAGGGTCATGCTCCAATGCGGGGTCAGGAGCAGCGCCTGGCTCAGGGGCCACGGCCGGCTCCGGATCAAAAACTCCATCTCAAAATCAGCTGGATCAACAATCACAGGGGTTACAGGATCCCCCAAGGGCTTGTCTAAGTGCATGAACTCAATGTCATGGTCTGGATCAACACCAGGCGGAAAAACAGAATTGTCCTCATAATCACGATCAAACTCAAAACTGTGTGCGGATCCGGTGCAGCTAGTGATGCCGTATCAGGGTCGGCGTTGTGTAAGTAGTGCTGCATTCCTGTATGTGCGAAGATGCGGGTATCAGAAACTCAAATGAGTCTGGGATAGGGGAATGGTCATAGGTTTCCCCTATAGGAGCGTCCGCATGTAGTAGTCTAAATACCAGCAGTAATAAGGCCTTGCCCTCGAATGGGTCCTCCTCCAGTAGATCGTTATCGTCTTCAGAGGCCTCGTTGGGAGGGCGTATCATTAACAGGATAAGCGGCAAGGGGCACAGGAGCAGGGATCACCGCCAGTGGTAAAATCCCAACAAAATGGCCATCAGTAGGCTCTGCTACGACTTCAGGCAGTGCACAAAGGGCTGAAAGTCGTCATTGTCTGTGCCGGTAGTATCAGAAATGTACACCTCGTGCTTCGTTGAACTATGTCGTCTGATACTATGGTCATGGGATTCATAGTGCCCATCTTTCTAGTACTTGATGAAAGTATAACGTTTGTAACACAAACACATATACGTATAATAATCAATCATATATCAGTTAATCACATAAGTCACCAAGTAGGGTATCACATACTTCTCCTAGTCTTACTAGTCAATTTCATTCAGTCTACAAGACTGCTCTATCCTCCACTTAAACCAAACCTCGATCCTCCAGATCGATCCTATAACAAACCAACGTGCTCAACTACCTTGATCATCTCGATCCTCCAGATCGATCCTCAGCCCTCCAAGCTGAACTTATAATTAATAAAAGTGCTCAACATTTGTTTGTAAAAGTTGTGGATCTGGACTTAAGTGGTATGCAGAAAAATGTTTTCGTGAGAGCCCTAGTGATCATAGTCTAGACTCGAGAAAGAATCCTAGTTCGCTATGATCAGAGCTCTGATACCAAGCTGTCACACCCTGGCTTTGCGGAAGCGTGGTTAATTTTGGTGTGACTTCTTAATACCATAGCTTAATCATAACAAGCTATATGAATTTAAAAACCATGCAAGTCATCCATTAAGTTTTGAAAACAAAATACAGTACCATTGTTTTTAACCAACAACCATGACCTTGTTCAACAACATTACAAACTGAAACATAACATAAACGTGGTTTAAGGACTGTGTCTTGTCCAGGAAAGAGACACATCCCCTAAACCCTGATGACTCCATGACAAGTGCAGCGGAAAACGTTCCATACCGTGCCAGATCCGTTTAATTTCCTGAAATACATGTGAGTGAAAAAATCAACAATAATGTTGAGCGAGTTCATGTGCAAGTGAGTAAGTAAAACACTTGTAAGTATAAAAGTTTCCTGGTATGTAGCAGTGTAAGAGGACTTGTGATCACCAATGGTTTGCAAGGCCATTAGCATGTTGTGAAATGCAAGTAAGTAGACACAACCCTAGCTGATTTTTGCGTTGGGCAACCAAGTCACTCCAGGTCCGTTGTGGTTAGCCTCAGAGAGGTCCGTTTGGCCTAGAGCTGGGCTCGCTACACCAGATAGATCTACCGCTCGAGTCCCTCGGTGTTCTAACTACCCATTCACATGATCTAAACCTCCTTACGTTATTCATACCGTGTATAAAGTACTTGTAAACAAAGTAACATGTATTTCACCCCCGCAGTTAGAAAACTGAAAACAGTTAGAGAAAAGGGGGACATGAACTCACAGTGAATGCGTATCTCTATCAAGCGTCTCCATATAGTAAGCTGTGCAACGACCTACAAGTGCTAATTCTATTAGACGGACGGCCGTGCTTTAGCTTTACAGTTTATGTTTGCAGGAAATAGTTAGACAACTATTTCGTGTTACGTGTCGTATATACTTGGTAGTTATTCTTCTTCCCAAGGATGGGGGATACAATACATGTGTGTAAGTTACGTTTATCAATCTTGTGGTAATGTAATTACAGGTGTAACTTATATGTTTGTGGAAGCGTTCGTAAAGTTTTGGAATCGTTAACGCTTGTAAATATTATTTTCACCCTAAAATAATATTTATGTATTTCACAAAATAATCATAAACAGTGTTGTGACAAATATGTTTATCACGTTAATCTTTGTGAAAATCCCACCTCCGAATATTTAGTAAAATATAGTGCTGGCGAAATTTATGTTTCAAAAGTATGCCCAAAAATAGTTCTAACACTTGTTGTGTAAAAAGTCTAAGTGTTAGGTTTTTAGGAAATTTCGCCAGAGTTTCCTCTGTAACTGGAGGTGGCCACGCTTTCAAGCGTATCATTTTCTTTTAATAATCAAATCAATCAACTTCTTTATTTCAACCAAACAATTTCCGACACATCAAACTAGTCGACAAGTATGTAAATTTGCATAATCGCATGAACTTGTAGTTTTTCCGAATCTATAGTGTAAACACCCTTTATATATGTAGATCTTTATATAAAGTAACTTTAATCTTGTAGAAACCCCGTATTGTAAAGAAATCCGCCTTTACAACTTCTAGTCATTTTTCCCAAAAATAGTTATTTTGTCGAAACATATGTCACACAAGTGTTTACACACTGGTGCGTTCTAAATATCATTCTTAGTATTG
>JARYGA010056782.1:0-17930 GCA_030545235.1 Helianthus tuberosus | reverse complement strand
ACACAATTAGAGTCATAACTCATCAGTATAATGCGTTGATAATTATATGTATTAAGGTATATATATACAAGTTATATCTTAACATTTTCTCTTACTATATATCTTATTAAAATATAAGGAAAATGTATATTTTATATGTGTTGTTTCTTCCTTTGGTGTAATAGCTTTTCTCTATATTGTCTTAATTTAATTCTATTTCTAGAACTCATGACTGGATAGGTATTCAAAATAAAGGTAAAAGCTTTATATGAAATTCTGAGATTTTCCAGTCATTGGCCCATTTATTGTTTTTCAAGTGGTGGTGCTAATACATATATCCTTAAGGTATCTGTTGAATTAAAGTTGGGTATCAAAATAGATCTTGAGTAAACATGTAGGTTTGTTTCTTCTGTTATATAAAAATTTGTCCTTCTACTAAAGTCATTTGATCATTATATTATATATTATCAAGAAAATTACGTCTTGTATAGACATACGTATAGATATAAGGTTTTAAAATTTCCTATAATATATATATATATATAATATCAATTCATGAGAATCCAATTATATAACTAGTTATCTTAATTATTCCGTTTATTCTTATAACTTTTTTTATTTCTTTATTTTAATGAAATAAATTTCCATCAGGTTTATTGAACATAATATTTCAGAATAAAAAAGAAATTTATTAAAAGAAATAAATTTAATAAAGATATAAATCTTCTGAATTTTTTAGAACAATTTGATCTTTAATTAACAGGTTGACTTATTCTGATGTAATATATTTAAGACTTGAATCTTAATTCATCATAACAGAGAATACAAAGTTTAATGTTTTTTAATTTAATAAAGTATCATTTCCATCTCAGAATATATATATATATTTTAAACCATATCGTTATACTGTACTAAATGTTTTTTTTTGTACATATTTTTATTGCATAGATGAAACATTATTTTATTATTGATACAAGTTATATAAAATATACATATATCTGATTTACATATAATCTAAGAAATAGGTTTAGACTATTTCCGACTGATGTATAGGTATTATTTAATCAAGTTGTTATACATATTCCTGTTTCATAAATATTGTCTTATAAAATATTTTATATTTTCGATTGTATATGTATATATGTGCTTAAGTTTTAGAATCGTCAACTATGAATAACGAACTATAATAATTCTTGTTCATTATTTGTATAAATTAAATTAAGAATTTTGTTTTATAAAATTCTTTTAACATAGCTTTATTCAAGAGCCAATTATTTCCAAAATATTATTATTATTATAAATTTTAATTTAAAACAGAGTTTAATAATATTAATTTAGTGTTTTATTATATTAATAATAGTAACAGTATATATTAAAGACTTTTCTTAAAGAGCGTTTGCGTATTAAAAATTTCTCTAGCATGTTAATTATCATTAATATTGACTATGCACATAATTTCTGGATATTACGTAATTTATCAAATTTGGATGAATAACCTACATATTTAATATTTAATAATACGATAAAGAATTATAAAGTGATTTACAAAGTATTTTAATTATTGTATCTAAATAATGCCGAAACATTATATTTTAACAAAATTAGTATAATTATATGTGTTATCAAAAATTTGATAAGTACATATCTTTAAATCGAGTAAAACTTTTGGATTATATCATAAATTAGAAAATATCCTGCTTTTATTAAATAATATTTTATATTATGATATTTCAGTGATACCATACCTAAAGGTGTTATTTTACATCTTTGGTTAAGATATTAATATCAATATCATAATATTATTATAATTTATTTTAAATTGTATTTACAAATATATATATATATATATATGGGTATGGTATATACCACAAAATTGAATATTATTTTATGAATAACTTTTCTTTTTATAACCTAACACATTGTAAGATATAATAGGAGTTACATATCCTGAGGATTTTAAATGATATAGGATCATTTAGATATAATACATATTATCTAAATATTTATATCATGATATTTATAAAGTATCATATCTGAATTGAATTTATTTTATATTAATATTAAAATATTAATATTAACGTTGTATTATTACTATAAAATTCATATTGCATTATGTTCCCACATATACATATGGATATGATAGAGATATAAGATATCATAAAATTTACTAAGACATTATATTATTAATATATATATCATTTATATATATTATATCATAAGTGTAGGATGCAGATATGGGTAACACATATTAGGAATTTAAGATTCGTGAAATAACACATTAATCATAATAAACACATTAAGATTTTTATGTTCACAGGATAACACATAAGATATTAATTTCCTTACACAATTGGTTAAGGGTTTAGGTATTGGAAGAACACCTAAAGGGCTTAAACCAGTGGTATAGCTCTGATACCACCTTCTGTCACAGCCCCGTCCCCTACCCCGGGAGCGGGAGCCGCGAGCCAGTCAGATGGTATCGGTGTTTATCAATTTGGCAGCGGAAATTTCATCAGGACCGTAGTTAGGAAATATTTTTATCAGAGTTAAACACCATAATGTTTAAAATAAATAGATGGGATAAAACCCGATTTTGTTTATAATACATTTATAGGGAATAACTCTAATTATTAAAAACAATTCTCCTTTTTAATTAGGTAACTTTTATAGCCACTTTTCTAAGCCTTCAGTGCTCTCCAGCTGGCTTTTATTGGCTTCACACTAAGTTACCTGAAACACGTGTTTAAAACATTTTATCAGCAAGAAATACTGGTGAGTGAATCCCAGTTTAATCAAGATAGGTAAAACCGTTTTACAGTATTGAGGGCGGTCGCGTTATTACATTTGTTTCCATCTACTTTAATTACCACCCACGGTACTGTCAACCCGACTTGTGGTCTTGTTACTACTCACAATGTAGTAACAAATTTATGTATACAAAACCCCAACATACCGACGATAATTGTAGAATACAAATACTCAATCACTGTTTAATATAATGTAATTTAATTTAGGTTTTGTAAAAACAGTTTGCAAAAAGGAGATTACTCACATTGCTATTTTAGGTTGTTCCCTGTGTCTTCCTGGTTATAATCTATAATTTTAAATAATGCACACGCGTTAGTATAATAACCCAATTTACATTAGTTACCCTCCCGAGACAGAACTCCAACGACTACATCGGGTAGAGCCTCGACAGCCGTTACGGAGCACTAGATCAAGCGGGCAGCGTATCTAATACGTAACCGGGGGTGTGTTTTTGGGATGTATAGGGATATTCTAAATATATATTAGGGGTGTCGGATATATTTTTGGAGGGTTGTTATAACTCTATTAGGTCCAAATGAACAAACCAAAAATTATATTAATTGCAAGGCCCAACAGAAGAAATAATTTTAAAATTAAAGAGACCCAATTCCAACTATAAGCAATATGCAATTTGTATTTAATTTAGGTCGTCCTCGTCATACTCACTAACTGTAACGTCGCACATGTCCGTTCATCTCAGTGGTGTCCCCAATAGGAGAATAAATAGAGGTGAGTTAGGGAAAATTTGTGGTGTCGCAACGATTATCCAAGTTGCTTAATGGCTATTTTATAGTAATCTCTATATACTGTGATTTACTTAATCACTGTTTTCCCCAAAATCCCTAATTGATACTTTGAATCTTTGAATTTTGATATTGTGTTTGCTATTGAGACTTAGAAGGAATAGAGCAAAACAAATGTTTTCTTTATTCAAATTTGATGACGGGGGTAGCCCAAGACCAAATAAAATGACTTAAATACATGAATGCTTAAAAGGTTAAACGGTTCAAAGGTTGAAAAGCTGGGGAGATGAAGTAAAGCAATACGGGAACAGTAAATGGTCACATCTCCTGATTGCTTCACCAACTCACCAGCCGCAAAAGCAACACGGATCCACAGAGCACACTCTTTTACCTGCAGGTCAAAGCCTTCAACCCCCAAAAAGGGCAAAACCCCCATTGCAAGCATGGTCACTAGTCAAATACATTCCTCTTTGAGTGATGTCTTCTCCTATAAATTAGACACGTCATTTACTGAAGAGGACATTCCTGGCAAGCCCTGATTCCTAAAATCTCTGGTCATTCATCTCGAGTACTTGCTTCATGCAAGATACTTTCTTTCACATTCAACACACACATTCCTTTTGCTTACACATCCGAATCTGAACACATTTAAGAGGAGGATCTTCAGCAAACAACAAAATTAATCTAGTGAACCTCTCTCCACATCTTGCAAACGTGGGGGGACCCCACGACCTGCGTTAGGTAAAGTTGAACCTTTCAACCCTTTTGCCTAACCAACCCAGCTACTATCGTTGGTCTGTTATTTGTTGCATCAACAAGTTGGCGCCATCCGTGGGACTACGCCACTATTTTTCCTCAAAAGACCTAGTAGTGTAGCTCCTTTCTCTTGAAACTACCATGTCGGAAAGTGGTTCCCTGGGAGAAGTAAATCAGGTTCCAAACACCGCTACCCCAAGTACTAGTCAAACTCATGTGGCTATACCCACTTCCTTCTCGACTTCGGGAAGCACTCCCGAGTTTCTCACTTTCAACACTCAACCCCATCTAGATCAGGAGTCCCTTCCCCTAATGTTGGTGTCTCTGGCACCCCACCACGTGTTGAACTAACCCCCGAGGGGGTTGCCAACAATTTCCTTGAGTTGAGGTCTCTCCACAACCAATATGTGAGTAGGGAAAGGGACAAGGGAGTAATGATTCGTTTAGACTATGACGAGCCAGAACCAACACTATCTCCTGGGCCTCCTATCTCTCCTTTTACATCTAGGGATGAGGCTGGTCCCAGTAATCCTCCAAACCCTAACCCGTATCTGTCCGCAAGGCCGAATCCTACACCATATCCTCTCTTCTCATCTCAACCAGCTACGAGTGGTGCTCCTCTGGGCCATGAGCTGACCCTAGACCAGCTCCTACAATCCCTAGTGACAAACCTTACAAGCCGAGTAACCTCTCATGCTTTTCACCGCAAATAGCCGATTATGATTTTCAAACGAATATCAAGATGCCATCCCACATCAAAACATATGATGGGACTGAAGATCCTGAGGATCATCTTCAGATCTTCACTGGTGCAGCAAGGATTGAGAAATGGTCAAACACTGAATGTTGTCTAATGTTCATGCAAACTCTTGTCTGATCAGCCAGAATTTGGTTCAATGATTTACCTGCTCGAAGCATTCGAAGCTTCGACGACCTCAGCAAGGGATTCCTGGCCATGTTCTCCCAACAAAGGCGATATGTCAAAGATGCAACAGTGATCTTTCAGATAAAACAACGTGATGATGAAAGTCTTCAAGAATTTATCGAACGATACAAGAAGGAAGGTCTAACATATGTAGGGGCAGACGAAAAAATGAGGGTGGCTGGTTTTATGAATGCTATCACCTCAAAATATCTCACAAGAGATTTCAACAAATCCCTGCCCAAGACCTTGGAAGAAGCTCTCGAAAGAGCTGAAGCCCATATTCGGGGAGAGGAGGCAGTAGATATTAAAGAGCAAAGGAAAAGAGGATCCAGTTGGCGAAGAAACAGCCCAGCCAGGAAAAGGGGGAACTTTAAGTCCTATGACATACGTCAAAAGGGTTCAGACCATCGAAGGCTTGAAGGTCGAAACCCTTCCACCAGGGAGAAAGGCATAAGTTTCACACCCCTCACAAAGACCCCTCAAGAAATCCTTGCAACGGAAGAAGTCAAGCAGAACTTTCGGCCTCCTAGACCTCTCCCCAAAAGCAGAAAAAACGAAAATTCCACAAAATACTGTGAATTTCATGAAGAAAAGGGACACCATACCAATGATTGCTTCCAACTCAAAAAAAGGATCGAAGAAGCCGTCAAGTCCGGGGAACTTGCTCACTTGGTAAAGGGTGTAAGGGACAAAATGGTTGAAGGAAAAGGCAAGGAAGTCAATATGGTAGATTTTGATGGAAGGGTTCCACACAAAAGGCAGCGGTTGGAAGCTTGGGAGCTTCAATGTGTTTGTTTCCCCCCAACTGAGAAGGACCCTTTTTCAAGCCCTCTTGTGGTTGAGGCTACTGTGGGAACATTGCAAACAAGTAAAGCTTACATAGACACTGGTGCTGCCACCGAAATCATATTTGAGAAGTTCTTCAACCGTCTAAGCAGTGAAGAACGTTCAAGGCTTCAACCCTCCGGAACCTCCATAAAAGGTATTGCCGATATACCCCTCAAGCCTTTTGGGAAACTAACACTTGATCTTCTTTCAGCGAAGGTCAGAAAGAGAGAGTCCAACCACTCACCTTCGTGGTTATCAATATACCTTCAAACTATGATGTGATCATCGGAAGGCCGGGACAATGTGCATTTTATATGGCTGTTTCCGTTGGCCATGGCACTGTCAAATTTCCCACCGAGAGGGGAATAGCAACCCTTCAACCATCTCAGGAGGCCTACATGGTTGAAGGTGAAAGTTCCAAAAGTGAAGAAGACAAACAAAGGCTAATCATAAATCCCAAGTACCCAGAGCAGAAGATAAGGGTCAATCCAAGCCTTTCACAAGAAACCCTCTCGTATCTTGAAAAGTTGTTAACATATTACAGCGATGTCTTCGCTTGGTGCCCGAAAGATATGACAGGCATCCCTCGAAGCATCGCTAAACATGAGTTGAAAATACCGCCCAATGTCAAGCCTGTCGTCCAAAAGAAACGAAGTCTAGCACCCGAAAGAAGCTTGGTTGCATGCCAAGAGGTTGAAAAGCTTGTGTCAGCCGGTATTCTCCGAGAAGTCAAGTATCAATCCTGGGTTGCAAACCCGGTGATGGTTCGAAAACCGGATAATTCTTGGAGAATGTGCATAGATTTCAAGGATCTTAACAAGGCTTGTCCTAAAGATTGTTACCCGTTACCAGAAATTGATTTCAAGGTTGACTCCCTTACCGGTTACCCGTTCAAATGTTTTCTCGGTGCTTACAATGGTTATCATCAAATCCTCAAGATGGAAGAGGATGAAGAAAAGACCGCCTTTCACACAGACAAAGGGATCTTTTGTTACCAAAAGATGCCTTTTGGCCTCAAGAACACCGGAGCAACCTATCAACACCTAGTTGACAAGGCCTTTGTAAGTCAAATTGGTAAAAACATGGAGGCATATGTCGACGACTTGGTGATCAAAAGCAAAATGAAGTATCAAATGCTCGATGACATCCAAGAAACCTTCAAGAACCTAAGGAAGGTCAACATGATACTCAACCCCGAAAAATGCTCATTCGGGTTTGAGGAAGGCAAATTCCTTGGGCATATTGTGGGAAAACAAAGCATTAAAGCCAATCCAAATAAAAGCTGTTCTTGAAACCAAACCACCGAGAAGCAAGAGGGAGGTTGAGAGCTTAAATGGGAAGCTTGCAGCCTTGAAGCGTTTTACCTCCAAGTTGGCTGAAAGGCCTTTACCCTTTTACAAAACGCTCAAGGGCTGCTCTAATAAGAAGGACTTCAAATGGACTGAGGAGGCTGAAAAAGCCTCCAACCAGATGAAACAACATCTAGCTTCTCTACCTGACATTGCAGTCCCCGAAACGGGAGAGTTAATCTCGGTGTACCTTTCAGTTGCTGAAGAAGCCATAAGCGCGGTCCTCACCATTGAGTGAGACAAGGTTCAGGTACCCGTTTATTTCTTCAGCAAAACTCTAAAATTGGCTGAAACCAAATATCCTCCTCTTGAAAAACTTGCCCTAGCCCTAGTTCAAACAGCTAGAAGGCTTCGAAGGTATTTCCAAGCACACCCTATACAAGTGGTCACCGACCAACCTATTAAGAGTGTGCTTGAAAAACCAGAAAACTCGGGACGATTAGCCAAATGGGCAGTGGAACTAGGTGAGCATTACATCACCTACATCCTAAGAAAAGCTATCAAAGCCCAAGTCTTGGCTGATTTCATTGTAGAACTCCTAAAGCAAATAATCACTGAAGTGAACACCGTTGCCACTGAACCCTCAGACCTTGAAGCCTGGAAACTTTTCAGCGATGGGGCTTCAAGCGTTGAAGGGTCAGGGGCTGGGCTCATTTTGATTAACCCAGAAGGATTGGAGTTCACGTATGCTCTCCGTTTTGATTTTTAGACCACCAACAACGAGGCTGAATACGAGGCACTGATTGCCGGCTTAAGACTGGCTAAAGAAATGAAGGTCCAAAAGCTTGAAGCGTTCACAGATTCATTGCTAGTCTCGAATCAAGTGAACGATAGCTACATTGCAAAGGAGCCCAACATGAAAAGATACAAAGAAAAATCCAAAGAGCTAATGAATACCTTCCAAACATGCAACATCAAGCGAATCCCTAGGTCCCAAAACAAGAAAGTGGATGCCTTAAGTAAGCTTGCATCGCTCACTTTTGCCCACCTTACCAAGAAGGTGTTGGTAGAAGTGTTAAAGGCCCCATCAATCGATGAGTTGGAAGTTCAAGACGTGGTCACCGAAGAAGATCTAAATTGGATGACTCCAATCAAGAAATTCCTTAAAAACGGTGAATTGCCTAGTGATCAAATAGAAGCTGAAAGGGTTAAGATCAAGGCAAGGCAGTATATACTATAAGGTGAAACCCTCTACAAAAAGGGTTACCTTGCACCCTTGCTAAGATGTGTTGGTCCCGAGCAAAGTCAGTATTTGATCAAAGAAATTCACGAAGGTATATGCGGAGCTCATTTTGGAGCTAGGTCGGTGGTTGCCAAGCTTATGAACCTTGGGTATTTTTGGCCCTCAATGCACCGGGATACCACTGAACAATTAAGGAAATGTGATGCCTGCCAAATTCATGCACCAATCCCAAAAAGTCCCAAGCATGATCTTGTCCCAATAACCTCAGCATGGCCATTCTATAAATGGGGGATGGACATTGTCGGTCCATTTCCCCCAAGCAAAGGTGGAGTAAAATTCTTGTTGGTGGCCATAGATTATTTCACCAAGTGGCCTGAGGTTAAACCACTTGCAAAGATCACAGGCAAACAGGTCATTGACTTTCTTTAGGAAAACATTATTTGCCGTTATGGATTGCTGGGAGTACTTGTCACTGACAATGGAAAGCAATTTGCTGAAAAGCCTTTCAGCATTTGGTGCAAAGAGTACAGAATCAATCAGGTTTTTAGCTCAGTGGCTTACCCACAATCAAACGGTCAGGTTGAAAGGACAAATCAAAGCATAGTGGAAGGTATCAAAACCAGACTGGGAAGATACGAAAGCAACTGGCTTGAAGAATTGCCGAGTGTTCTATGGGCCATAAGAACAACCGAAAAGACAAGTCACAAAAGAACACCCTATAGCTTGGTATTTGGATCCGAAGCCGTGATCCCAGCTGAAGTAGGAGTTGTAACACAACAAATTGTCAACATGGATCCAGAAACAAACCAAAAAGAGACCATGTTGAACTTACAACTCCTAGAGGAAGCACGAGACCAAGCTGTAATTCAAGAAGCCAAGTACAAGCATCGAATGGAAGCCTACTACAACAAGAGAGTCAAGAATGAACGCTTCAAGCCAGGAGACCTGGTCCTTAGAAACAATGAAGCTAGCAAAAAAGAGAATCAAGGAAAGCTTGGTCCAAGGAAGGCCCGTCTACCATCCTTGAAGCACATAAGGGTGGATCTTACAAGCTAGCAGACTCAGAGGGTAAAAGGCTTCCAAGGCATTGGAATGGAAAAACCTTGAAAAGGTTCCATGTCTGAACAGGAAAGATTGGTTTGTATTCCACAAGTTGTATTCCAAGAGTAGCACTATGATTACCTTTTGTAAAAACAAGTACCTCTTGAATGAATGAAGTTATTTTATCAAATTTGTCTTTCTATCCTAAGATCAGGTTGAGAACCTACGAAAAAACTCCATGGTAAGGGCCATGTAAGGGGATGAGCTCCCAGGCCACATCGCTCAATAGGTTCAAGGGTTGAATGAACCTATATAAGGGGTGAGTTCCTAAATCAATACAACTCCATGAGACTTAGTATTAAAAAAATTGTCTCATAGACGGGTTTGAACAGACTACACCAAATGTTCCGTAAGCCTTAGAAGAATAATCAACAAACAGGCTTACGAACTCAAACGAAAACAAGAAAATAAATAGGATAGGTGCTATGCCTTCTTGTTAAAAATACCAAGGCTAAGTGACTGCAGCACTGAACCCTTTAAAGTATAAAAAACATAAAGGCAACACAAACTCGATAAAGACAAAGCTACAAAAAACGGAAATAACCTAAGAGGTGATGCAACAACTTAAACGAAAAGTTACAAAAAACTTAAAGATGCAAACCAAGACAAGCCACTAAACTAAGAAGCCTTCAAGGCTTCAGGCTACACACGTGTTGACTCAAGGCCTTAAAGGTTTAACCCACATACAGGATAACTAGAAAGCCTGAAGGCTTGAAGCCAAACAAGCTGCCTTAATAAAAGTATAAAAAACACAACACAAAGTAAATGGTTAAACATAGTAACATAGCAAAGAAAGCCTTGAAAGACTTTCAACCATCCAAACATGAGTTAAGACAAGTCCTAGTGACTTGTAAGTTCAGAAATTGTTCAAACGGCCATACAGGCCTAAAACACAACCACATAACAGGAACCTTAAGGGTTCCTGCAAAATCTAATATTGTTTGAAGTTAACATACAAACCATAAATTGTTTTCAAGAGTGCTAAGAAAGCTACGAATATCCATTAAGCATCAACAGAAGGCTTGGAAACCCCGGAACCTTCGCCCTTGACCTTCTTTGCTTTCTTTAACTTCTTAGCTTTTACACCACCTACCGCTGAAGCCTCCAAGCTTGCATCCCTTGAAGCATCTGGCCCTCCTGAAAGGGTGTCATCACTATCTCCCGAGTAGGATCTCTTCCTTGAAAGAGAACCCAAGACTTCAGCACAGACTTTTTCATTAAGGCCCTCCGGTTTCAAATCCTGCAATACAGTAAGAGGCTTACCAAAACAAGTAGAAACTTGATGAATATACGGGTAGGTCAGCCTCTCCATCTGTTCAACGGAGTCCTTGAAAACATTGGAAGCCTCAGGACGAAACAAAGGAGACTTCTCCAAAGGATGGCCAGACTCATGAAGCTTATAACCAGCAATGAGGCCTTGATGTTTCCCCAAGTTGAGCAATTTAGTGTAAACTTCACCAAGAGCGGAGTTGAACTCCTTGGAGTGAAGAAGGTAGGTGACAACCTGTTGGAAACCTTGCTCAATCAACCATTGGTTATCACCGGTGGTTTGAGCAACCGAAGCCTTCAGCCCTTCCTTCTCTTCATCAAAAGCCCTCTGCTGAACAGACAAAGCCTCCCTATCAGCCTTAAGCTTCAACCGATCAGCCTCGAAGCTTTTCTTAAGATCACCCATTTCAATCTCATGCCTTCTAGTCAGTTCACCAACCTTTTTAGCCCAAGCCTCCTCCTTCTCAGCAAAACCACTAATCTCCTTCTTCATTGCAGCCATTGAAGATTTCATTTTATCTTTCTTCTTGGAAAACTCTCAATATTCATGCATCCTCTTACGAAAACGAGCAATTCCCTGAGGAAGCATGGCAGCAAGGTTGCAGGTGCTCAAAATCATGCGGGACATCATCATATCATCATCCATCTCAGCAATGGTGTCATGAACTGAAGGAGGAGCAATGTGGCTTAACACATCTTCGCAAACAGCAGCATCCTTGAAGCTATCATCAATCTTCACCGACCAACTAGGTACATACACCTCATCCGGATCAAACCCTTCAATGTCCCTGCCTGAAGAACCTTGAACAGGAGTAGAGATAACCTTCTAGGCCGGGGTCTTCTTCTTCCCATGAATAACCAACTTCTTTTCCTTCTCAACACCCACTTCAACACCTTCACCTCCAGAAGCCTCAATATCATCACTCACCTCCACCGGTTCAGTAGAAGTGGATTGAGGAGCACCCTTGAGTAAACGATGAGTAGATCGACGGGTTGAAGCCTTGGGGGCAATAAGCTTAGAAAAACCCTTCACATTGGAAACACTAACATACCCAGTACCCTCAAACCTTTGCTCAGCACCTTTAACTACAACATTCTCATCAGGAATAACTGGAACATCTCCAAACGCAACATCAGAAGTATCGTCACTCTTGATGAAATCCAGGGCAGACATGACTGCAAATAAGAACAAAACAGAAATCACAAAAGTCATAAATTAAGGAAAACACAAAGGGAGTGAAGGAGAGAAAAGCATACCCATGCCATTCCTCATCAGAACAGGATCCCGATTGGCCTTTTCCCACACTTTACTAACCCCTAACAAGACTAGCAAATGTTCAGGAAAGGGACGAACCCTTGAAGGGCACTCCCGGATGGCTTTGAGAAAAGCGTCATTCAAATTGTATTCAGGGGGTTCCGGTTCATTGAGAACAGCATCCGGGTGCCTCCACACCATCTTGAAAGGGACAATAGAATCGGACACCCAGAAAAAAACGATCCTTCTAGGTACCAAGGGTGGTAACCATAGAAGAAATAAGACAAGCATCAACCTTGGACGTTTCAAAGATGAACCAATCACCGTTTTTGGCCAATCGGAAAAATCGGCGAAACAGCAAAAGTGAAGGATCATAACCAAGGGCACGGCATAAAACTTCGAAATGTAAAACCCTAGCCATGCCCTTTGGATGAATCTGACCAAAGGAGACTCGGTAATACACCAATAAATTTAGAACAAACAGGGAAAACGGATAACGAAGATTTGAAAACTCAAAGTGACGACAATAAAGAGCAATAAAACCAGCCGGACATTTATCAATCGGAACATCACAAGCAGGAGCAGTCGGTTTAAACTTGGTCCCAATACCATATTCCATACAAAACAATTCTACTTCTTCCTGGGTTAATCGAGAAAAGGATTTTTCCAAATCCTTACGAGCACCCATTTTGAAGAAAATAAGAAGAAAACAAGGAAATAGGGTAAAAACCGGAACTAACCTGAAGATGGAAAGAAAAGGCAGATGAGAACTTGAAAGGAAAATGGAAAAATTATTGTGAATCTTCAAATAAAAAGAGATAAGGATCAAAATAAAAAAAATTATGATAGTCATTAAACCACCCCTGCAAAAAATAGCCGACCGACCTATTAACTGACACACATCAATCAAATCAGTTGTCAGTTTTTTCAAATTTGAAAACTCAACCGTTTCCAACCCTTCAAGCCTTGAACCCTTGAAGCCTTTAAGCAAACAGAATACACGTATAAAAGTCAGAAGTCTTTGAGCTCATTCCCCAAAAACCTCTGACTTGGGGGGCTGATGACGGGGGTAGCCCAAGACCAAATAAAATGACTTAAATACATGAATGCTCAAAAGGTTAAACGGTTCAAAGGTTGAAAAGCTGGGGAGATGAAGTAAAGCAATACGGGAACAGTAAATGGTCACATCTCCGGATTGCTTCTCCAACTCACCAGCCGCAAAAGCAACACGGATCCACAGAGCACACTCTTTTACCCGCAGGTCAAAGCCTTCAACCCCCAAAAAGGGCAAAACCCCCACTGCAAGCATGGTACTAGTCAAATACATTCCTCTTTGAGTGATGTCTTCTCCTATAAATTAGACACTTCATTTACTGAAAAGGACATTCCTGGCCAGCCCTGATTCCTAAAATATCTGGTCATTCATCTCGAGTACTTGCTTCATGCAAGATACTTTCTTTCACATTCAACACACACATTCCTTTTGCTTACACATCCGAATCTGAACACATTTCAAAGGAGGATCTTTAGCAAACAACAAAATTAATCTAGTGAACCTCTCTCCACGTCTTGCAAACGTGGGGGGACCCCACGACTTGCGTTAGGCAAAGTTGAACCTTTCAACCCTTTTGCCTAACCAACCCAGCTACTATCCTTGGTCTGTTATTTGTTGCATCAACAAAATTCAAAAGGCCTGCATTTGTAGTTTGTTTAGGGCCTCAAAAAACTTAGGAACGGCCTTGAGATAGATGAACAATCAGAAACTGTATTGAACAAACACAATGATCGAACAACTGGAACTTCACTGAACAAACATATTTAGAAAACAAACTATATTCTTAACTTGTACTATACTTCACTGGACTTTTTGGTTTATTTGGAAGGCAAGAAACAATAGTCTTTTAGTGGGCAATCATCATCTCCCTGGAGATATTTTGGAGTCGATCAAACATTTCACTGTTACAACTTGGTATTAGAGTTGTAGGTTGAGATATTTGAATGAGGAATGGTACCTTAAGCATAAAATGAGTTTCAAACTTGAAATAGTGAAATGATCATATCTTGTCTAACAACAATAAGCACGGGGATGAGGTGATGGTGTTTTGAATAAAAATGTATCAAAGGACAAATGAGGCATGGGGTGGGTGGTTCTAGGCCAAAAACAGAGGAGAGAGGGCATGGGGATGGCTGGTCTTAGGTTGGATTTTGAATGGAGAATTAATCTATTTATTCACCAATACTTGTGTTTTATATAATTTTGACTATTTTTTTATAAAAATACCTAGTTAAAACATAGTTAGCTGCTAGATTGTGTTTATTATTTATAAATTAGATTATAAATATAAAACGCACACAAAATCCAGAAAATACAAGACTAACCCACAAAACTATTTTTTTACACTAATATTTTAGAATCTTTGGTACTAATTAGATGATATTAAATGTTATATTATAGCTTTAATTTATTTAAATAGTATGATTTTTTAATACATAATATAGTTATTGTTATAAACCAGACATTTTAGGCCCAACCCATTACTTATGGGCTTTAGGGTTTATAGTTATGTTCATCTCTATATATTGTAATGTTTAATAGAATGAATAATGGAATTCAGTTTATCTCTATTTCTCTTTGGTTTTTATCACGTTATCAGCACTTTCGCCCTTATCAATTTCTAATATCTTATCCCTCAACAAAATTGTGATCATCTGTCCCCTAATCGACTCTCCTTTTTACGGCCGAGTTGAGACCGGTATTCCGTAGACTTCAAACGCAAGCCCCTATGGTCTATTGGAGCAACTATGATCTCGGCACAGGTTCGAAAATTCGATCAACCGCACGAGAGCCGTCTGTTCTTATGTGCAACGTTCAAAGCAGACTGGTATATATTAGTTTATTTTTCTTTGCTTAACAATAACCACCTAGCTATGCCTTGAAGATTTGATTTGATTGACTACAGGTAACACATTTAAGTCCTTTATTTATTTACTTATGGAAGTCAAAACTTATGAGTGGTTTTTGTGATAATTGGATCTGGGGTTCCAACGAATTAGTATTTGGGAAGTTGTAGCATTAAATCATGACTGTGCTAATTAGTCCATGGGCAAATTTTAGTTTTTTTTCTTATGAAACTGCCGGTCATATTTGTTGGAACGGTCACCGGGTTTTCAGGATAATAGAAGGGGGCTGCAACCATGAAAGAAAAATGGTTTATAGCCGGATAAGGCTTTAGGAATTGGGACCAATATGTCCTGGGTTCGTTTCCCATGAGGGTTTTCCAATATTTATTGGGTTTCTTCTGAATTGGTGTATAAGCATTATTTCTAGTGTAGATGGATATGATCGGGTGGTTCCGCTGGTGGTACGATGATACTCCAGTGGTCCGTCAGTGATCCAAATTTACCGTTCAAAAAAATATATATAAGCTAATGTGATCATCCTTTTAATAGATAGTATGAAGTATTTAATTTGGTGATATATGGCCGTAGAAACATTTAAGTATTTTAGAAGAAGTTATAATAATTATTTGTGTCATTGTATAATTTAATTGCCATGTAGTTTATATGCTACCATTTATTTATCTGAAAATCGGATATGGGTTATTGGAACCATCTAGCACCTCAATATGTTTAGACTACTATCGTCTAATTTAGTTATTATCATTTAATGTAAAAATGTTAATTGCAAATATATTGTTTAATTTGTGATTGAAGTTATAGTGTTGAAAATTTTATAATTGTAGTTTATGGTATATGCATTCTTGATGATATAATATTATTCTTATACTTTGCTTTTGAGTGGTATAAATAATGTAAGTAAAATATCAAACTATGTGTTATTATCATTCTCAAATAAACATGTCATACTCTGTATTGTTGATGCATTTTTAGTGTCTGTAACTAGTCTTGTACTTAATGATGTATTGTGTACGGTCTTTATAAATTATCGAGTCTGTTTTTGACGTCGACCAAGTCGGATATCCTCCTATCTGCTTGTGTCTGACTAATTTGTCTTCGTTTGGTATGTAATGTATAACGAACAATGCATGTTGCATTAAAGGGTAGAATGGTCATTACATTGTTTATATGTTCTATCTGTTTGCTGTCTGTTTACAGCAAACAGAACAACTGTTGCAGACCTCGACGAAACAGGCTGTTTCGTCGAATACATCACGACGAAACAGAGTGGTTATCAATTGGTTTCGTTTCGTCGATAGTCATGACGAAACAGACTTGTTTCGTCGTCTTTTGGGCTGCTTCAGGCCCAATGTGTAGCCCATATCCTGTTTCGTCGATACACCTTGTGTTTCGTCGTAAACTTGGGCCCAGGGACTATATAAACAACTTCTAGTTTCACTCAGATAGCAGATGAGATAATACCCTTAAAGAAACTCTGTCTAAACTGTGTTTGTATCAGTTTGTAATCGGTTCTCATCCCGTTTAATCAATCGAGTGTGTTTCATTGATTAATACTGTGTCGTTATTGTTTTATACGTTTGATTTGGCATAGTTACGTGGATTCCGCACACGTGACCGTGTTTGCTATAAACAAGTGATTCGGTTCGTTATCGATCCTCAGATTTCGGGACCAACAATTGGTATCAGAGCGTTTGGCTCTTATCCTTGTTTAAAATCAAACATTGTTCGGTTTTTATCAAGTATTTGTGATTGTTTTTCTGAAAAATTATTCTTGAAAAATCATAATTTCTGGAAAAATTCTCATAAAATCTGTTGGTTTCTTGTTGTTTGCTAAAGAGTTTTATCAAAAACCTAGTTAGATTGTTTGTTCATGCTTTAAACCGGGTTTTTAGTGAAAATCTTGTGCATTTTCATGTTTCGGAAAATTATCAGTGACCGGAAAACTCATTGTTCTTGAGTGTGTTCTTCATATCTTCATATTGTTCTTATCATATTTGTGCTTTTGATCTTTAAATTGCAAGAATCAAAGTGTTGTCACATATAATACATTAAGTGGACTTTGGTGTAAAATTGTGATAATTAGTTTCTGAGAAAAAGCATGTTGTGTTGAAAAACAGTGTTACCAACATACCTTGTGTCAGAAAAATATCTAGCTGTCTGAGACTTATCTTTGACGAAACAAGCAGTCGACGAAACAAAAGCGTTTCGTCAAAAATATCTTCGACGAAATAAAATCAGTTTCGTCATAAAATCTTCAACGAAACAAGTCTGTTTCGTCATCATTCATATTGACGAAACAAGTTTGTTTCGTGGAAAGTGTTTCGTCGTGTGTATTGTCAATTTTACACAGAGGACTTGCAGAAGTGTTCTAATTGTTTGTTTTCAAGTGTTTGACCAGGAAATATGTTGGTGCACTTGTGTCTGTACTTTGTCTGTATTTCGTCTTGATACAAAACGATGTCTTTGTTAGTCTTGTAAGTTTGACCAAGTCAACCATCCTCCTGGTTTGACTTGGCCAAACAGTTAGATATGGTTGTAATATGGCTGGGTCGAAGGATGGTCATCGAAGGATAGCTTAGATCCTTCGATGATGAGCTCGAAACATAAACATTCGATAGATGGACCACGAAGGATATCATCCTTCGTGGTACATGTGGATCCTTCGAGTTATTTCTGGTCGACAGATGATCTTTCGATCAGTCTGTCTGATCCTTCGACCAGACCTGCTGTGTTGGGTATAAATACCCGTGTGTTATGTTCATTTCGAGGGTCAGACACAGAAAAAGAGTTAGACAGATAAGGAACACAGAGAACA
>JARYGA010056781.1:0-28851 GCA_030545235.1 Helianthus tuberosus | reverse complement strand
TCATACTGTGAACTCAAAAATTGTTAAAATAACATAAAATCATACTATAGATATTAAGATTTATTTACACAGAATAACATAGAAGTTATATAAATTTCCTAACACATTTGATTAAAATTTAGGTATTAAAAGAACACCTAAATGGCTTAAACCAATGGCTCTGAAACCCCACCCCGGAAGCGGGTGCTGCGAGAGCAACCTGGTAGTATCGGTATTTATTAAATTTGCAGTGGAATTAAATCATCAGGACCATAGTTAGGAAATAATTTCAGAGGTTGCAAACACCCAACTTTTTATATTAAACAAATGGGCTGAAACCCATATTTTATTTATAATGTAATTATAGGGATAAACCTTAGTTGCTGAAAACATAAACTTCTTCTTTTATTTAGGTAACTTATAGCCACTTTATTTAAGCCTTCAGTGCTCCATAGCTAGTAGCTTCACATCAAATTACCTGAAACGCGTTTAAAAATTATTTTATCAGCAAGAAATACTGGCGCGTTCATTCCATTTTATAAAAAGACACATTTGTTATATTTTAAAGTATCAAGATGGAGATTACAATGTTTGTATCTAACAAATTCTCCAAAGTACTTGTCACTTGACGGATCTGTGACTATGGTCATATCACACATTGGCTAACCCATTGTCCAATTGTGAAGGTTATCAAGTAATGTATACAAAACCCCATAATACTGGCAATAATTTGTAGAATACAAAGACTCGATCACTGTAAGTATAATTTGAAAACATTTAGGGTTTTGTAAAGCATTTTAAATAAAATGGCTCACAATAATGTGAGAAAAAGGAGAATGACTCACAAATTGTGAGAAAAGGAGAATGACTCACAAACTGTGAGAAAAAGAGAATGACTCACTTTGTAAATTTAGGTTTTACTACGGGCTTCCTAGTAATATTATCTGATAATTTTCTTGAGTTCCTATTAAAAATATAAAATGCACGCGTGTTAGTATAGTAACCCAATTCAACTTTATCAATACATCACGAGACAGAACCCCAACTTAGTTTACAAAGCATAGCCTTTATCAGGCAATGCTTTGGCATCAGTTGTTGGGTTCAAGATCGATCGGACAGGGTATCGAATCAGTGATCAGGGGTTAAAACACTTAGAATGGGGCCGAGCTTCGTGATTTTAGGGGTATTGTGGGTATTATTTTCGTATTATATAGCTTGAGAGAGAAAGAGAATTGAACGAATTGTGAACTGTAGATTGAAGCTCACTTATAGGTGATTTCTGGTCTCGTCGCGCCCCGCGAAGCACAAGGGCTTCGCCCGTCGCTGGCCGCCACACCATCTAGCTAGGGTTTAGGGCTGACTGATCATCGGCGTAGACTTGACACGTATATGGCACGTGTACCTAGGAGTGTCCGGCAAGTTATGGGTCAGTCGCGCCCCGCGAAGGGTTTGTGACAATTGTCAAATTTGCATGCATCCGTACAATTATTAGACAATGATTAATGCTTAATAACTATGCTGATTTACAAGTTATGACATGAATTACTTTCTGATTATTATCATTATACATACATGTGCGTCTTATATTGCAAATGACATAACATTACTGCCTACAAACTTTATTAATTCAAATGGTGTACGAAACAAAGATAGCACAGTTATCAGACAGATCAGAGAAATGCTGACGGAGTTCAGTACATAGACAGGCATGGTATTGAAATACCGAATGAGCCAGAGACCAAGAGTTACACTAGTATAGTGTGTAGGAAAGTAAGGATCATAAAACTGCCTTCCTAGTGATAGTTTAAGTGCCGGAAACTGCCTAAAACTCACATAAACTGCAGAATTCAGCAAAATTCAGCATTTAAACAACTTATATCATGCAGAAATATGCTTAAATGGTCCTGAATGCTTTCCTAAGTGTCGGGAATCAAAACTATCACAAAAAGTAACATAAATCACACTAAACTGTGTAGTTTAGCACCTTAACGAACCGGTAACAAACCGAACAACCGGACACTACCTGAAACACCAAATTTTCACTAGAAGCATTGTTTTAACATTACCAAGCTAGTTACGGTCCCCGAATATCATAACACACTATATAACATACTAGTAACTAAACACCTAACTAATACATTTGGATTTCAACTATATAACCTAACTATCTTTACAACCTAAGCCTAGACCCCCCCCCCCACCCAGTTCATGGCCCAACATGTGGGTCCCACCTTTGATTTTATTTCAATATTAAATATGATCTTGTCTCCATCTTTAGCTTACATAATATCCATTAGATGTGAAGTTGTAGGAAGTTTATAAGAATAACCAAGAGTTCATCATTCATCACATTTCAAACAAACCAACACTTGTACCCTTCTCTTCTTCCTCTTCTTACCTACGGCCAAGACCATCACCACTCTTGCCACCATTTTCACTTCACTTCCACCCTTTCCCTAGTGATATTAAGGGGTAAGAAGCATAACAAGGAAGCTAGGAGCTTGCGGAAGTTGAAGGACCTTTTGCAATTGCTATTAACCACCTCTTCTTCATCTTGTGATCATCCCTAGCCTTGAGCTAGTAGTAAGATCATCTACATCCCTTTTTACATCTTATTAAGTTGGTTAAAAGATGATACAAGTTGTTAATCATGAAGAACACTTTGAATCTTGAACATGAAACTATAACATAAGACTAAAATCATAAGAATACATAATGTTTAAGTGTTGTTATGCTATTTGATTATTGATTGCTCATGTTTATGATGTTGAACATCATGTGATCTTGCTAGATAGTGATTAAAGACATAATCTAGCAAGATGAGAGGATAATTATGTTAAGATCAAAATAATCATCCATATGTAAACCATGAACTTGAAGTGTAAATTGTTTTTCTTGTGAAATAATGATCAAAGTAAAGATAAAGTCTTGTGAATCTATGATTTCAAGAATGATTTTTCAAGAAACCAAGTTAAAAATACAAGATTTACTAAACCTTGGTTCTTAATTAAATTAACCACATTTTTAGTGGTTAAACAAGTATAGAAATAAATATCTAACAAGAAGAACTCAAGAAGTAACATTTTTAGAAAAATGATTTACAAGTTGTAAAGGACTAATTTCTTTAAAAATGATGTTTTTAAATAAACAACCACACTTTAAAGGGTAACTAAGCTTACTAAACACACTAGTAAGTTACTACAAATTTTTGTAAACTTTCAAGTTCATGAAGTAGTAATTTATGCTTGATTTTGGCAAATTGGTAAGTGTTAATTGGTTTATTGTTGATTGTGGTGATTTATAAAAGAAAATGATATGCTTTGAAATCATGGAAACCTCCATTTTTAAGGGGAAACTATGGCAAAATTTTTCTAAAAATTAAACACTTAGAAAAATATTTTTAAACAAATATTTACAAGTATATTTTAAACCATGAATTTTCATATAAAATTTGCCATAATTTTTGTTACAAAAATTATCAACATTGGAGGTTGGTTTTTGTAAATAAAAGAGACTAAATATGTATTTAGGAAATATATATTTAGAAGTCACCATGTGTGTGATTATTTATACATTATGTGTATTAGTTATATTATTTTAGGACTTGAAACAATATAACTCACCAAAATACCAAGAAAATTACAATCCAAAATATTACCAAAATTCCAAGAAATAAATATATAAATTATACCCAAAATATTGGAGAAACCGAACAAGGAATATAACTCACAAAATATTCTGGAATTTAATTCATAAGCATATTTTGGACATCAAGAGATCAAAAACATGAATTTTGCAATATTTACAAAATATATCATATTTTGACAAGGAGAAAATATATTATTTTTTGTAAGTAAAAATATATTTCCTTGGAATTATTAGAATATATATTATTTTTTAATAAACATGAATTACATTATTTTTGGGTGAAAAACAAGTTTATATATATATATTCCAAGATAAACTTGAAAATATATTACTTTTGAGACTTATATGAAATTTATAAATATTTTTGCCAAGGGAAAAATTACAAATAATTTTTCTATATAAGATTTCTTAAAATATATATTTTGGGAATATATATTGATATGTTTTTATTAGAAATGTTATTACGGAAAAGTTTATACAAAAATTAAGTATATGAATACTTAATAAATACAATAAAAATACGTATTCTCGTATGTATAAATACACCGGAATACGCCACCGATACTTGGCAAAAATACGCAAGGTTTAGAATACGAGTATGAATACACCCATCCTTGGGGAAGGTATACATGTACAAAATACGTTATGTGACAAGTTAAAATATATTATTTTAACTAATATTCCAAAATTTAATAGATATAATTTAAGTTAAAATATTTATTATTTTAATAAATAATTATATACTTGGAATAACATTGATGATACAAAGAAACGTAACTCAAAAATACTAAATAAGACCAAGGTCAAGGCACGACCCACCCGTCCAATGAACAGTAGTACGCATGTAGGTAATCGTGCGATCTAGATGAAGCTTTGAGTTACATTGGATACGAAGAACGCAAAACTGTGAGTTCATGTCCCCTTTTCTTTTAATTGTTTTCGGTTTTATAACTTCGGGGGTGAAGTACATGTTACAAATTGTTTACATACGATTACATTTGGTACGGTTAGCTAAGGAAAGGTACTGCTATATCATGTGAGTGGTGGGTACAACGCTTAAGACCATTAATCCTCGAAGTAGGACCGAGGGACATGAATGATAGATCTATTTGGGTGTAGCGAGCCCCACCCATACACCCGCAGGATGGACCATGTGGTGACTATGTCTTACAGCCGGAGGCTGGTGCAAAATCTGCTAGGTTTGAGCCTTCCTGCATCACGTCACAAATATTAATGTATTAGCTACACATTAATTGATCTGTTTCCTTGTTGCTTTCATACCGGTTTACAAGTACATACATACATACTTACAAATGTTTTCAGGGAATGTTCGTGCACACATACAAAACACATGAACTCGCTCAACTTTTGTTGATGTTTTCAAACTACATGTATTTTAGGAAATTAATTATAGATATAGGCGGGCGTTCAAGATTTCAAGTTGTGTCTTCGAATAAAAGATGTCATCCAGTGTCGAAAGGTTTGGATTGTGCATCTTATCTTTGATAAGATACATAGTTCAAAGCCTAGCTTTTAGTAGTGTCTTTTGTTAAGTCCAGATTGGAACTTAAAACTTGGGATGTTATGTACTTGAAATTGAAGTCTTGGTTTGTGGTTAAACATTGATGGGTTTATTATTTTGAAAACTATCTATGGATGAACATCTTGGTTTTATCATATAGTTGTTTGTTATGGTTGAATGCAATGATATTAAGCAAGTCACACATAATCACGCTCCTGCAAAAGTCAGGGTGTGACAGTTTGGTATCAGAGCCTCGATTGTAGCAAACTAGGATTCCTTCTCGAGTCTAGACTACAATCACTAGGGCTCTCTCACGAAAATATTTTTACAACATGTTTTCATTGCATATACACACAACACCCAGAACCATGGAACAAACATTTTACAAAAAGGAAAGACAAGAAACATGATTGCAAGGTCACATTGGTGGTTTAGTCTGCATGTAGTAAGACTAGGAAAGATAGAGAAAGTTTCATGAAGGATAATTTGAATACATGGTTACATAATAAATTGTCTTCGTTTGCATATACTGAGTGTTAGTGGTTACTATATGTACATATGTTAGGATTACGACGATACAGGCACACATGTCATCCTCAGATAGTGGGTTGTCGGATGCCCGTGACCCGATGGCAGTCGCATCAGAAGACGAGGTTATGCCCGCTCCAGAGATATATACGTCAGACGCTGAGAGTGATCCTGACATGCTGTCCAAGGACGAGGACGACTTCCAGCCGTTCGCGCTACCAGACTTTGGCGATGATTTACCTATTACTGATGGTTTCCCTGACGAGGATCCTTTTGTCATTCCTATTCCAGTCC
This sequence comes from Helianthus tuberosus, assembly GCA_030545235.1. NCBI lineage: Eukaryota > Viridiplantae > Streptophyta > Magnoliopsida > Asterales > Asteraceae > Helianthus > Helianthus tuberosus. The sequence goes on along the minus strand of JARYGA010056781.1, from coordinate 22,880 downwards.
ATGATCACCTCATCATTTGTCACCCCGATGGCGAGCACATCGTGGCTCCGATCCTCGATGTCGTACCTCTTGTGGCCATCCCTCCTGAGGCTTGGCCTATCGATGAATTGTTCGAGGACGATGTCGATTTGTTTGTAGACGGTCTTCCAGTTGACACCCAGGGTGATGGAGAGATAGATGAGGATGTTGTTGCTGTCCCACCTCCTGATATTCCTGTCATTGAGGTATTTTCTGATTCCAGTTTGCACTCGGTTTCAGACTCCTTTGAGTCTGTGACATCTTCAGCTTTACAGACGACCAGATTGCAGCTTTTTGCTACTGACTCAGACGACGATACCGCTATGTCTGCCGCACTATCACCTGCTCGAGATCCCTCACCTCCACGCGACCCAGAGCCTGCTCCTGAGCTAGCTCCTGTTCCTTTTGGGTCAGCCTGATGTTGCACCTATTGATCTCGAGCCGATTCCTGATCCTGACAATGTTCCATTCGAATTACCAGATATTGCACTCCCTATTCCCGACCCAGTACATGCACCTGTGATCTTCCTTTTGCCGAGCCATTTATTCCTCCACCCGCACCCGCTGATGTTGCTCCTCTCCCTCCTGTAGAGTCCGATGTCCATCGCAATGATTTGCCTATTGTTTTCCTTCAGGACATCCCTGCACCCCGTCCAGGGGAAAGTACTTCAGATCAGCAGCTGCGTGACGATCCTTTTGCTTCAGAAGCTTTTCCACAGATCCCTCAGGCTGCACCATTTGCTCCATTCACTTCTTCACCGCTGGACAAGCCATTCCGATGATTCCTACCATACACTATGCCGATTTCAGACCCCTATCATCCCCCACATTATGGAGGCTACACACGGCATAAGTTGCTCCTGTCACTTCCGCTACAGTTTGAGGTTTTGAGTCGCAGAGTTTTGGAGCCTGAGCTGACTCCACGTCCTCCACCCTGTCTCTGTCAGTATACTTTTGTTCCTCCACATTCATCACTTTCTCCTTTTACACTCTCACCTGCCGCTCCTACACCTTTTCCAGGTTTTGATGCTCATTTCCTTACTATCGAGCAGCAGATCAGTTACTTACCTCGCCATATATACGAGCTCGAGGAAGAGCTCGCACATGTTCGCAGTTTACTTTACTTCCCTTCTCCACCTCTGCCATCAGTACAGTAGGTTCTTGGTCTTATGCAGATGGATTACTTTTGGTGAGAGCACTACTATTGAGCCGGGATTATGAAGACTTTTGAAGACCACTTTTGACTATGTGATTTTAGTATATTGACATACTTATTGGACAAGGGTAGTGTGATCCTATGTCCCTCTTGATGTGATACACTTTGTAAACAATGTAACCGTGGTCGGTAATTAATGAAACCTCAATCGTCATGTTCTCACTAAACACTTTATCGATTTATATGTTATGCTAAGCTTATGTTGTTGCTTGATTGCTTGCTATGATGGTTGCCTATATGTATACGTACATACGACCTTTAGACGACTATTTACCTACTTGACGAATAAGACCTGACCCATCCAATCTTCTTCTTAGAAGATGTCGCCTTGAAGGAACACCGATACCAACAACCCTCTGCCGACGACAGAGGCGGAATTGCAAGAGCGCATCTCACAGGCCATCGCACAGCACAAGGCCCTTCGCTCCGAATGCAGCGGAGGTACCTCAGGAAATAACCCACCCGACGGTAATGTTTAGTCACTTAAGACACATTACAAACCGTTTGGACATTTCCAAGTATGCTTTGCTAATGCCTTATGTGAATGATGTTGCTTATGTAGCAGGCTGCACCTACAAGCAGTTCTTGGGCTGCAAGCCGCTGGATTTCGATGGCACTGGGGGTGTCGTAGCTTTTGTGCATTGGGTGGACGGATTCTGTTTTGTGATTGAGCAATTGTACTCTAAAGCAACAAGTCACGTACATTTCTGGATTGTTTCTAGATGGGGCTCTATCATGGTGGAACCTTCAGGTCCAGACATTGGGTGAGACTGCTGCGTATGCTTTGACATGGGACGAACTGAAAGAGCTGATGCGTAAGAAGTATTATTCGAGGGCAGAAATCCAGAGGTTGGAAACTGAATGCTGGAACTTGAAAATGGAAGGTTCAAAGATAGCTGAGTATGTGCAAAGGTTTCATGATTTGTCTAGGGTGGTTCCTTATTTGGTGAAGCCAGAGTTTAAGAGGATCGAACGCTTCATCTGGGGATTGGCACCTCAGATTCTAAGCATGGTGACAGCATCTAAACCTCCAACAATTACCGATGCTATCGACTTAAGTGTGGCGCTCACTGAAGAAGCGGTTAGACTGGGAAAATTTTCTACCTCGGAGGAGAAAAAGGAGACTCAAGTGGAGCCATCTGGAGATAACAAGAGAAAGTTCGCAAATTTCAAGAAGGGTACTCGGGTGAATAACAATGTCACACCCCAACCACGTAAAACAACAAAGCGTGGCGGAAACGTCGGGGAGTGTTGTAACAGAATTATCGTTTCATACCCATGGATACAAAAAGTGTTTCGTTTTATTGATAATAATAAACATTAACATTGTCTTAACACAGAACAAACAAGTTTTATATTGTCTATCATAGTTATATGTCACTAAGGCCTCGTCCAGATCCTATGTGACGCATGCATCCTAGAACGTCAATCAAGTAACAACACCTGAAACATATGTAAAAACAAAGTCAGCAAAGAAATGCTGGCGAGTACATAGGTTTTATAAGAGTATCGGAATCATGGCTTGTTTACATATATTGCAATACCTCGAAAACCTTGTTTTTAAAAGTGTATAATATTGCAACATGATTAACCAACTCAAAATCAAGATGGTTATAATTTATAAAATTTCCTAGCCATGATTCTTAACCCAAAAGCTTTTTGTTTTAGAAAACCATCTTGTAAAACATCTCGTATAAACTCGTTAATAAAACTCGTATATTATTTCGAAAACATCGTTGAGTGACATCGTTTCAATATCGTTTACCCAAGTGAACTAAATAACGCCACGGTATGTAATATGTTGAAAACACTTATATATAAGAAGTACCAGCGGCGTATCTACCATGTTTTCACCACATTACACCCGTCCCGTTATCTAAACACTAGCCAAAAACCAATCGTTTACCCAAATCGTTTAACATCGTTTCCAAATCGTTTACAAATCGTTTACTTGTTTAAATCGTTTAAATCATCCTCGTTTTAATTGTGAAAACTTATATATGGTCGTCTCGTTAATAACATTCAAACCTTCGTGACTCGACTACCTCGCTCCTCGCTTCTCGTATTAACAAACCACCAAAGGGTAAGTTAATAATTACAGATTCAGTCGTTACCCACAACACCCACACATAACCATGGGTATAGTGTAATAACGGGATTTGTCAGATCCTATGGTACCATAACCTAATACTGGTCGGCTTGATCAATGCTAATGAATGTCATTCGTTATGTAACTACAACCAACAAGTTCGTTCACATTATCGAAATCGTTATTAGTTTAGTATAAATCGTTCTATTCGTTTTTGAAATCATCGTTTAAACCTTGAAAACATTTGTACATATGAATCACCCCAAAACAATTGAAAGTTGTAAAATAGGGGAACTATGTACTCACATGTAGTGCAAGGTATCTTCAATCAATAGTACTTCAACAAACTCGAGTAAACCAGAGAAATCAAGTAGCACCTAGTAATCGAATCACTAGTCAAACAATAGACGCCTAAATCGGAAGATCGGACAGAATGAGGTCTTGTAAACCAAATGAGTGTTGGAACTCATGTGATATGGTTTAACAAAGCCTACATCCTAAATGAAACCTAATGTGACAACCCTCAAAATTCCATGTATTCCGTACAATTTATTAATGATAATTAAAGTGCTTGACGACTGTGTGAAATTACTTAACTGATCTCTGATTACTGTGTTATGCTTACATGTATTTGTTAACATACTAGTAGTATACAGAAAAGTTACTAAATAGTCCGTTATGCTTTCCTGAGTGTTGAAAATTAAAAACGTTACAAAAATATACATGTAGGACACTTTACGGATTAATTAAGCACTTTAACGGAACAGTGTCAAACCGAACAACCGGACATTATCCGGAACACCAAAATAATGCTAAAAGCATTGTTTTTATTTTTTCTGAACTAGTTGTGGTCCCCGAACATCATAACACACCATATTATGTCATAACACCTAAACCTTGAACTAATTCACCAATCTTCTAACTAAACTAGTTACTGACCATTGCATGTCAACTAAACCAACCCCCCCCCCCCCCAACCGGTTATGAAACATGGGACAACCCCCATGATTTTATTGAATAATTAAAGTGATATGCTAGTCCTTTAGGGAACATATTGACCATTAGTTAATGAAATGTTGGAGACCATGTTTTAAAAACCCTTTAGACCTTCACCATCTCACATTTCACAACACCACCAACAAACTCTTTCTCTCCTCTCTTCTCTTGTTCAGCCGAAACCAAGCACACCCACCATCACCACCTTCAAGTCTCTTTCAAGCCAATCTACATACATCCAAAGGTGCTACGGGTCATACAACGAAGCTTGGTGCTCTCGGAAGTTGAAGAACCGCTCTATATTTCTTTTATCCACCACATTTACACCTTGTTTCTTCCCTAGCTTTGTGCTAGTAGTAAGTGCTTCTAATCACCTTCTTGTTCTTGATTTAAGTGGTTAATAGATGATTTAATGGTGAAAAATCGGGAAACACTAAAGAACTTACATTAATCTTAAACATAAAGTGATAAAGGGTGGATAAAGAGAAGTTATGTGTGTAAATCATGTAGATCTTGTGTTGTTATGATTCTTGTTGATTTCCTGATGATTTGCTGGTTAATATTGATGAGTGTTGTTGTTGTAACCACTAAACATGTTAACGGAATCAATCGAACACGAATTTGAAAGTCAAAGGCTGAAAACAGAATCTGTCCAAGCTTTTACAGCCAACTTCAGTTGGCTGTAAATAGGTCATAACTCAACGAAAAACTGATATTTTGAGTCTATAACGTGTTATTATGAAATACGGTTCTAATGGCACCGGAATCATAATTTTTGGACTCCGTTTACTATTTTTAAAGTGTCATTTTGTAACAGCAGCTAGAGCTGCATTTTTCTGCTGAAAATATGCGTTGTGTTTTCTGTCATAACTTGAGTTCTGTGTAAAGTTAGATCATGAAACTTGTATTGCAGATGACCACCTATGTATTTGTAATTCTCTCACTGGAATTTTGTAAATCGGACTTATGGTGAATTTTAAATAAATTATTTCGTGGACTGTGGTCAGAAAAAGATAAATCTGAGTTCAGTCCGGAAAATGAACTTTTATAAAATATTAGTAATGAACTGGACCCCGATATTTTTACACAATAATATTTGGATCGTTTAAGTTATTCTGTAAAAATTTGGGAATTTTTGGAATAAGTTAACTATTTTATTAAAATGTCCGAAAACAGCCCGGTTTTGAATATTAATGCTGAAATGACATAAGTTGTAATTTGCATGTCTAAATGTCGGGTAGGTTATCTGTGAATGATATAACGTGTTATATGTGTTATGTGCATTATCGTATGTTTGTTTATGAGTGGGGAATGGATGGGAAACTTATATGGGCATAAATCGTTAAAGTGATGCATGTTATGTGATAGATACGTGTAGGAACTTTGTACTCTATTTGAAACCACTAAATGACTAACTGGTAATCATACTAGGACGTGATTGACCGACCTTGATTGTTAGCTATTTGTGAGAGTCAAACCGAGCAACCGAGGTGAGTTCACACTTTTCTACAAAGCATGGTAATTCCCGGTGGGAATGGGAATGGGTTCAGGAATAGGGATTCCTCGTCCTTTGAGACGTGTTCAGGAATGTAAATTCCTCGTCCTGTTGGGACGTATTAGACTTACTGGACTAGAACTCTATCAGCGAAGTCCCTCCCTTTTTGTATCGACTTAATCGCCGAGGCCAATGGCGAGCGGGTCATTAGTTAATAGCTCTATTAGGTTTAACAAACCTCAAACCGTGTGGGTGTGTACTAATGGACTATGGCACGTCGGTGATGATAGACACCAACGCTAGGGCACAATTGATTCTTTTGTTAGTAGTCGATATGATAAACGAGTCTGGTAGTTTAAAAATACTGGGGTAGCTCCCCACGGCCGGAGTGCCGGGCTGGAGAGCCAGGGAAGGTGGACATGGGATGGTTAACTAATAAACGTTTTCGAACGATGGGGTAACCCCCACGGCTGGATAGCTGAATGAGATTAAACTACATTTTTGGAAACAACTCTAAAATGGACAACCAACCGTGAACTCACTCAACTTTGTTGTTGACTCGTTGCTACATGCTTTGCAGGTCGTTAGATGCTCTTGGAGCTTGCACGAGGAGAAGGTTGTTGTGGAATATGTCCCGTGTTAAATATTTAATCCGTATGAACTTATTAAACCTACGTTTTGGACTTTAAACTTATGAACTATGGACTTATGTTTTGGTTTCACGTTTTATGCTTCCGCTGTTTAAACTGAACATGGTTAACTAGCTTTGGTCACCAATCGTATTGTGGTTGGTCTTATTTACTTAATTACGTTGTTCAATATGATTGGTGGCTCGATCCTGGTCATGTCACGCCTCCAAGCGGTGATACTCCGCATGGTGGATTTTGGGGGTGTGACACCTAACCTAAGTGCTTTCGACCCATCGCGACCCATTAAGGTAGCTTACGCTACTTTAACGCGTCGTGCGCGTAAAGCACGTTCGAGACGTCTAACTAGTCCTATGACAAGTATTATATGCCATTACATGTTTAATCATGTTGTATAATCAGTTATGTGACAAAAGTTTAGGTTACATAAGCTTAATTACCAATTATACATGAAAAGGGTATTTTGGTAATTTACCTAAGGCATATAAACTACTTATCATACAACTATCTTAGCTAGGTGGCCATAAGGTATAACCTCGGAAGGTTATTCCCTATGCCACTATGGTCACTAAACATGTTTGGTCGGATCCTAATGATTGACCAAACGGGTCGTGTTCGAAAGTCTAAGCGGGTGTTTAGTCCGCTTGACTTACGACTCTACATAAGCACTAATCTAAAAAGTGACGAGCTAAACATGCTAGAACATGTTTAGTTAAGTTAGAAAATAGGTTTTGATATCAAAACAAACGGTTTTGATATCCTAGAGTAGTTTGGTTACAAAATACGCGTAAATGCGCATTTTGTCTGAAACTTCGACTCGTCACTGAGCCTAGATAACGTGGTAATCAGTAGGTATAGTCACTAGGGACTATAACCATCGTGATTATGCTCGCGTTATGAAGTTCAAACGAACTTCACATTGACCATAAACTGGTCAATGCAGAAAGTCAAACATAGTTTGAGTTTCGGACTCGAAAAGCGATAAAAACGCATAAAAGAACGAAGGAACACTTACAAAGGGTCCCCGCAAGCTAATCTCGATCCAAATAGCTCAGGTATGAAGCAAGGGCTTCAACTTAGAGCACTTTAGATCAGATTTTGTGAGGAAGAATAGAAATTAAGGTGGGTATTTATAGGAAATGGACCACCGTTAGGATCGTTTCTTGAAAACCGTGATTTAATCTCATCCCTACACTTGTTGTAACACCATGGTACCTCAATATGGCCCCCTTGCATCAGGAAACAACATGTGGAATTGGGTTTGGAGTGCATAACAGCTGTTAACAGCTGTTAAAACTGATTAAACTGATCTGGGAGGCTGACACGGGCCGCGTAAGGAGACACCAAGGGTTTACGCGGGACGCCTGGCCCTTCTGATCAGAAACAACTTTACAATATTGATAGTTTCAGTCCCTGTTGGTGTTTAAAGCTCATTTCGACACGTTTAAGGCCCGTTAATCCAACTTTAAGGCCCTAAAATGATGCCTAAACATTGTGGACATGAAACATGCTCAAAAATATGCCGGATGTCGGTTTGTTTGGTCGTACGATCGCGTTGTTCGCTTAATTACGACGGAATGCGCATAAGCGCGAAAAACGATCCAAATTGCGCGACGAATGGGTTTTTCTTATGCCAAACACTAAAATAAAATATTTTAATGCTTACATAAATTTTTGGATGTCCGGATGTATTCAGAACGTAAGTTATGCGCGAAAATGCAAACGTGTGCACTTTTTGACGCTTTTAGTCCCTGAATGACCATAAAGTTTATTTTAGCATACCGAACCCCTCAAAGCCTATTCCTAAGCTATGTAAAGGTTATTTAGGGTATGTTTAACTTATGATCAAGTTCCGGAATGTTCGTTACTATACAAATCGGCATAGTTTCACAGTTTGACACAAATAGTCCCTGCGATCGAACAAAGTTGATTTCAACACACCAAACCATTCAAAACTTATTTCTAAGTTATGTGGAGGTTATTTAAGGTATGTTAAGCCTATGTCACTATTCTGGAGTGTTTTTCGCGTTATACTGACTGCGTTTTCGCACCAGTTTGCGTATAACCTTCCAGAACGCGATTTAAAGCTTGCAATCGGAATCGAATCGAATTGAAAAATCACCAAACACAAATACACACATAGAAACACCAAAACACATAAAATAACACCAAAGCACATTGTTTCATTAATAATCATCATTGTTTTACATCGTACATCGATTACAGAACACAGTTGTCACAGACAACAACAATGCCAAAAATGGAAAAGAGTACATGGGTATCCTACCTAAGTACGACAATTGTCGGTGTCCTCATACCAGGCGATGTAAATATGGAAAATGTGATAACTGTGGCAAAGTTGGGCATGTCAAGGAGACGTGTAGGTAGGGTACTGAATGTGGAAATGAAGGTCAAGATGGTAGCGGAAATCGCGGAGGAAACAACGACAATAGCAACTATCAAGGAGGAAATAGTGATGATCAAGGACGTGGTCCAGGTTGTTTTAACTGTGGAGACAAAGGGTATTTAAGGAAATACTGCCCTAAAAATAATCAGGCACGTGGAAGAGTGCTCAACATTGGAGCTAGGGAAGCACGCTAGGATCCAAACGTGGTTATCGGTACGTCCCCTATTAGTCAACGTTATGCATCTGTGCTGATTGATACTGGTGTCGATTTTAGCTTCATATCTCTAGAGTTTAAGAATATACTTGGTTTAGTAGCGAGTAGGTTAGATATCCTGTATTCGATAGAACTAGCTAATGGGAAGCTAGTAGAAGTCAAAGGAGCGATTAGAGGCTGTGTTATGGAGCCCGGAGAGCGTGAGTTTTCGATAGATCTTCTGCCAATTGAACTGGGAGGCTTCGGCGTCGTGGTTGGGATGGATTGGCTGTCGAGTAATTGTGCAGAGATTGTTTACCATGAGAAGATTATCCGTATCCCAATGGCGAATGAAGAGATGACTGTGATACACGGGGAGAAGCAAGATACGCCTCTACGGATTATTAGTTGTTCGAAGACACAGAATTTTTTGCGTAAAGGATGTGTTGCCTTCTTAGCTCATGTCATGGACAAAGAAGCTGAAGAACCTAAGCTCGAAGAATATCCCTGTGGTAAGAGAATATCCTGAAGTCTTCCCCGAAGACTTACTAGGATTATCTCCTCAACGACAAGTCGAATTCCACATTGACTTGGTCCCAGGCGCCGCGCCTGTAGCTAAGACACCTTATCGACTTGCGCCTTCAGAGATGCAAGAGTTGTCAACGCAGCTTCAGGAGCTACTGGACAAAGGGTTTATAAGACCAAGCTTCTCACCTTGGGGAGCTCCAGCACTGTTCATCAAGAAGAAGGACGGTAGTTTCCGCATGTGTATCGACTACCCGGAGCTGAACAAGCTAACCATCAAGAACCGGTATCCCTTGTCGAGGATTAACGATTTACTCGACCAACTGCAAGGATCCAACTACTATTCTAAGATTGATCATTGATCGGTTTATCATCAACTACGAATACAGGAAGAAAGTATACCGAAGAACAGTGAGTCAAAATTAGTTTTAAACATAAGCTAATATTGTGTTTTATACACGGAACACGAAGCAGTTATACGCGGAATACAAAACTTTGAGAGCCTTGGAAACATGTACTTAGGACCTACGGGAACTTATGTCAAAGCTCATTAAAGGGTATCACTTGGGAACCACGTCTATTAACTCGGGCAAATACCATTAAGGGTAAATTACACTTTTCGTCCTTTATGTTTATATCGGATTGCAATGGATAGCCTTTAACTTCAATAATTACAACCAAGGTCCTTTTTATGATAAAAGCATTACACATTAGGTCCTTTAGCACTAACCTAATTAAAATTTCCAGTTAAGTATACTTTTTGTAATTTTACCCTTTTACCTAAAATAAATTTATAAGTAAAACACAAAATCAGATCCACCACACTACATCACCGCCTCTATCTCGATTGATACCTCGATTGAACACTTTAGCAGCATGTTATCTTCAAGAATTAATGCAGGTCATCTTCAGGAATCAAACAAACAACAAGTGCTTGAAATTTAAAACCCCCCAAATCCCAGTGTGTTCTTTCTCTCTCTCTCTCCCTTCATCTTCATCACAATCCCCACCATCAACCATCGCTGTAACACTGATGCAAATCAACAAAGAGACCCACACTCTGTTACCGGTGGTAGACTCTTTTCTGGCAATAGACAAAAGATTCAGATGAAGGGGAAACCACCGATGTGACCTTCACATTTCCCCCATATCTCTGGATGAAGGGGAAACCACCAGTGTGACTTTAAGATCTACAATTTTCTCCGGCTACGAGACACGTGTCGATAAACATGAAGACGGATTAGCGGCGGCGATTATTTCTTCCGAGCGTGACGTGACGCCGAATGAACTGGTGGCTTCATCGGTTGAACTAGGGTTCTGGATTCGGTTCTATAACCGTCGCTTAATATTAATTTGAAGAAGATTTGTCACATTGAATTAATATTATTTCTTTCAGATTGTTGAGTGATGAATGTTATCACAGATACTTGAATGGAGGATGAAGAGGTGGGTGAAAAGGGGTAAATTTACGTTGTGTCGTATTTTTGCAAATTTTGGGATTTATTTATTTATTTTTTTTTTTTTTATTTTTTTTTTGAGAAAGAGACATGAGAAAATAAGATATACTTTAAATATAATAGGTAAAATTACTAATATACCCTCATATGCAAGGCACATGCTATAGTTAACTGAAAATTTTAACCTGGTTAGTGCTAAAGGACGTAGGGTGTAATAGGTTTTGCAAATAAAGGATTGTGACTGTAATTATTGAAGTTAAAGGCTATCCATTGCAATCCGATACAAACATAAAGGATGAAAAGTGTAATTTTTCCTACCATTAATTTGTCATGTATGCTATTTTAGTCAACCGAACAGGTGAAGTACTCGAATTTCTTTTGTTGAAAGTTCCACTTTTGCTTCTAGCAAGAAGATTTTTACATCTCTACTCATCTTAATAGTAGTTGCATCACAATAATCTTCTTCATTAGAGTGAACACTCATTTGCTTCGGTACTTGATCGTTTCATATGATACACATGCAATCGTTTGTTACGCATGTGGCTTCCCTTCTAATGATCATTTTCATCAAAGTTACAAATATTATTTCGTTATATCCGATTATTTCCTTGTGACTCGGATATTATGCATTATTGTAAGCATCGACTCCTTGATATTGAGTCAACAAAACCTTCTTGAAATTTCTTTTCATTTCAGTTATATACATGGTTTATCCTTGTAACCATGCCGAAATTCCCTTGTCGATACATACGTATATTGTCAGATTGCACTAAAACCAAGTTCAATTGCTTGGACTTGTCCATTTTGCATATTCAATTCAAGACACCATATGATGTATTGAAAGCATCATATTCAAATTCATTTTAGCAAGTGTTTCTTTTGTTCCGAGTCATAGTAGACTTGTTCGTTCTGCGACTCCATTAAATCGTTTGTTGGTTTTGATACCTTGTGGTGATGCTTTCACTAAATTGCAGCTTGCGCTAATCTCGTTTACGCATCTCGTACACGGATTTAATTGTTTATTTATTGACTTGCTCTAAATCCGCTCTGTTTTATCATGATTAAAGCAGTCTTAACACAATCGTGTGATAAGGCAATGGTACATAAATTCATTTTATATTCCAGTGTACCTCCTAACGGTTCTTTCATTATCGATCAAATGCCTTACAGCATTTATTGCTTTTTCATCTTCGATCAGAAACAGTAGTTCTTTGGTGCTCTATATTCAATTGAAAAATCCTACGATGCCGTTTGAATCAAATTTTCAGGTTTGCTTCATTACCCTTTCATTTGATTTCAAACACGGTGAACTTGTTCGATCACCGCTATTATTGAATTATGTCATTACGACACCATGTGGTGTCAGTACAAACTTGTAGCTTGTGCTAGTCATGGTCAACCATTTCACACGAAACTACACATACTTTTGTTTGACTTGTCATTTAAACATTCTTAATGCAACTACGAATTAAGACAAAGATACACCAGATTCGGTTGTATTTCATTTCGGTGTACTCCCGCAATTCAATAATGCCAACACGCAAAATTTTATCCATTTACTTGATCGAAAGTTGACGGATCATTTTCATGTCACTATTACATTTGAGCTTGCTGATCCGATGTTATTGTTTCTAGAACTCATTTGCATATTGTAGACGATCGTTTGGAATTCTATTGGTCGAAACTCATCTTTTGTTGAACCCCTGTTAACTAAGTTACACTAGATCATACATCTATATGTCTCATATCCTTTGACGTCAAATTCTGAAACACATACCTTTTAACCGTTGGGTTCTGATTGTTGTAATATGTCCTTGGATTCACCTGATTCGAATAAGTTTTGATTCGGTTTCGTGGTTATTCACTTTGGTGTTATTCATGTCCATGCACGTATAACGTAACCCTACGGAGTTAATGTAGTTTAAATTTCGAGGACGAAATTTTCTTAACAGGGGGAGAATGTGACAATTGTCAAATTTGCATGCATCCGTACAATTATTAGACAATGATTAATGCTTAATGACTGTGCTGATTTAAAAGTTATGACATGAATTACTTTCTGATTATTATCATTATACATACATGTGCATCATATATAGCAAATAACATAACATTACTGCATGCAAACTTTATTGATTCAAATGGCGCACGAAACAAAGAAAGCACAGTTATCAGACAGATCAGAGAAATGCTAACAGAGTTCAGTACATAGACAGGCATGGTATTGAAATACAGAATGAGCCAGAAACCAAGAGTTACACTAGTATAGTGTGTAGGAAAGTAAGGATCATAAAATTGCCTTCCTAGTGATAGTTTAAGTGCCGGAAAGTGCCTAAAACTCACATAAACTGCATAATTCAGCAAAATTCAGCATTTAAACACCTTAATATCATGCAGAAATATGGTTAAATGGTCCTGAATGCTTTCCTAAGTGTCGGGAATCAAAACTATCACAAAAAGTAACATAAAGCACACTAAACTGCGTAGTTTAGCACCTTAACGAACCGGTAACAAACCGAACAACCGGACACTACCGAACACCAAATTTTCACTAGAAGCATTGTTTTAACATTACCAAGCTAGTTACGGTCTCCGAACATCATAACACACTATATAACATACTAGTAACTAAACACCTAACTAATACATTTGGATTTCAACTATATAACCTAACTATCTTTACAACCTAAGCCTAGACCCCCCCCCCACCTAGTTCACGGCCCAACATGTGGGTCCCACCTTTGATTTTATTTGAATATTAAATAGGATCTTGTCTCCATCTTTAGCTTACATAATATCAATTAGATGTGAAGTTGTAGGAAGTTTATAAGAATAACCAAGAGTTCATCATTCATCACATTTCAAACAAACCAACACTTGAACCCTTCTCTTCTTCCTCTCCTTACCTACGGCCAAGACCATCACCACTCTTACCACCATTTTCACTTCGCTTCCACCCATTCCCTAGTGATATTAAGGGGTAAGAAGCATAACAAGGAAGCTAGGAGCTTGCGGAAGTTGAAGGACCTTTTGCAACTGCTATTAACCACCTCTTCTTCATCTTGTGATCATCCCTAGCCTTGAGCTAGTAGTAAGATCATCTACATCCCTTTTTACATCTTATTAAGTTGGTTAAAAGATGATACAAGTTGTTAATCATGAAGAACACTTTGAATCTTGAACATGAAACTATAACATAAGACTAAAATCATAAGAATACATAATGTTTAAGTGTTGTTATGCTATTTGATTATTGATCGCTCATGTTTATGATGTTGAACATCATGTGATCTTGCTAGATAGTGATTAAAGACATAATCTAGCAAGATGAGAGGATAATTATGTTAAGATCAAAATAATCATCCATATGTAAATCATGAACTTGAAGTGTAAATTGTTTTTCTTGTGAAATAATGATCAAAGTAAAGATAAAGTCTTGTGAATCTATGATTTCAAGAATGATTTTTCAAGAAACCAAGTTAAAAATACAAGGTTTACTAAAACTTGGTTCTTAATTAAATTAACCACATTTTTAGTGGTTAAACAAGTATAGAAATAAATATCTAACAAGAAGAAATCAAGAAGAAACATTTTTAGAAAAATGATTTACAAGTTGTAAAGGACTAATTTCTTTAAAAATGATGTTTTTAAATAAACAACCACACTTTAAAGGGTAACTAAGCTTACTAAACACACTAGTAAGTTTCTACAAATTTTTGTAAACCTTCAAGTTCATGAAGTAGTAATTTATGCTTCATTTTGGCAAATTGGTAAGTGTTGATTGGTTTATTGTTGATTGTGGTGATTTATAAAAGAAAATGATATGCTTTGAAAGCATGGAAACCTCCATTTTTAAGGGGAAACTATGGCAAAATTTTTCTAAAAATTAAACACTTAGAAAAATATTTTTAAACAAATATTTACAAGTATATTTTAAACCATGAATTTTCATATAAAATTTTCCATAATTTTTGTTACAAAAATTATAAACATTGGAGGTTGGTTTTGTAAATAAAAGGGACTAAATATGTATTTAGGAAATATATATTTAGAAGTCACCATGTGTGTGATTATTTGTATATTATGTGTATTAGTTATATTATTTTAGGACTTGAAATAATATAACTCACCAAAATACCAAGAAAATTACAATCCAAAATATTACCAAAATTCCAAGAAAAAAATATATAAATTATACCCAAAATATTGGAGAAAACGAACAAGGAATATAACTCACAAAAATATTCCGGAATTTGATTCATAAGCATATTTTGGAAATTAGTATTTTGGACATCAAGAGATCAAAAACATGAATTTTGCAATATTTACAAAATATATCATATTTTGACAAGGAGAAAATATATTATTTTTGGTAAGTAAAAATATATTTCCTTGGAATTATTAGAAGATATAATATTTTTGAAGAAAATATATATTTTCTTGAATAAACATGAAATACATTATTTTTGGGTGAAAAACAAGTTTATATATATATTTTCCAAGTTAAACTTGAAAATATATTATTTTTGAGACTTATATGAAATTTATAAGTATTTTTGCCAAGGGAAAAATTACAAATAATTTTTCTATATAAGATTTGTTAAAATATATATTTTGGGAATATATATTGATATATTTTTGTTAGAAATGTTATTCCGGAAAAGTTTATACAAAAATTAAGTATATGAATACTTAATAAATACAATAAAAATACGTATTCTCGTACGTATAAATACACACCGGAATACGCCACCGATACTTGGCAAAAATACGCAAGGTTAAGAATACGAGTATGAATACACCCATCCTTGGGGAAGGTATACATGTACAAAATACGTTATATGGCAAGTTAAAATATATTATTTTAACTAATATTCCAAAATTTAATAGATATAATTTAAGTTAAAATATTTATTATTTTAACAAATAATTATATACTTGGAATAACATTGATGACACAAAGAAACATAACTCAAAAATACTAAATAAGACCAAGGTCAAGGCACGACCCACCCGTCTAATGAATAGTAGTACGCATGTAGGTAGTCGTGCGATCTAAAGGAAGCTTTGAATTACATTGGATACGAAGAACGCAAAACTGTGAGTTCATGTCCCCCGTTTCTTTTAACTGTTTTCAGTTTTATAACTTCGGGGGTGAAGTACATGTTACAAATTGTTTACATACAATTACATTTGGTATGGTTAGCTAAGGAAAGGTACTGCTAGATCATGTGAGTGGTGGGTACAACGCTTAAGACCATTAATCCTCGAAGTAGGACCGAGGGACATGAGTGATAGATCTATTTGGGTGTAGCGAGCCCCACCCATGCGCCTGCAGGATGGACCATGTGGTGACTATGTCTTACAGCCGGAGGCTGGTGCAAAATCTGCTAGGTTTAAGCCTTCCTGTATCACGTCACAAATATTAATGTATTAGCTACACAGTAATTGATATGTTTCCTTGTTACTTTCATACCGGTTTACAAGTACATACATACATACTTACAAATGTTTTCAAGGAATGTTCGTGCACACATACAAAACACATGAACTCGCTCAACTTTTGTTGATGTTTTCAAACTACATGTATTTCAGGAAATTGATTATAGATCTAGGCGGGCGTTCAAGATTTCAAGTTGTGTCTTCGAATAAAAGATGTCATCCAGTGTCGAAAGGTTTGGATTGTGCATCTTATCTTTGATAAGATACATAGTTCAAAGCCTAGCTTTTAGTAGTGTCTTTTGTTAAGTCCAGATTGGAACTTAAAACTCGGGATGTTATGTACTTGAAATTGAAGTCTTGGTTTGTGGTTAAACATTGACGGTTGTATCATTTTGAAAACTATCTATGGATGAACATCTTGGTTTTATCATATAGTTGTTTGTTATGGTTGAATGCAATGATATTAAGCAAGTCACACATAATCACGCTTCCGCAAAAGTCAGGGTGTGACAGGGTTTCCCTTCAGTCTGTCGCGGGCCACGAAAGGCATATAAAACTTATTTTATTTATTTTTCAAACAAAATAACGTTATGCGAGTCCGGTTTTTCGATTACGGGGTGTTTTGAGATAATTTTGAGGGTTGTTATAGAAATCACAACGTATTTTTATCTACATTTCATTGTGTGAAAATTTATATATTCTAAAAGATTTTATCTATGTCCCGATAATTTTAATATATTCGTTCATTATGTGAAATCGAGTCGAACTCACGACGTATTTTTTAACTATGTTTTGTTATGTGAAAGGTTATATATTCTAAAAGACTATGTATATCACCACATATTTTTTTATCAACTTTCTTGTGTGAAACCGAGCTGAACTTGTGACATATTTTTCTATCTACATTTAGTTGTGTGAAAACTTATGTATTCAAGATTTTATCTACGTCACGACCTATTTTTTTTATCTACATTTTGTCGTATGAAATTGAGTCGAACTTACAACCATTTTCTATCGATATTTCATTGTGTGAAAAGTTATATATGATGCAGTTTTGCGTGCAATCAAATGGCTCAAGAACGATTGATTAATCAAAGATGATAAATTGAACCAATGGTTCCAAGAACATAGTTCTTTTCATTAATAATAATCAAAAACTGAGTAAACAATAAACCCTAGATCCCATTTTATAGTTGGGCATTACAATTCAAATAGGAAACTAAATAACAATATATCAGGAAATTAAAATTCAAATAAATATAAAATAATATCTGATATCCCTGCATCATACTCCCCCTCTTCGAAAAAAACTCGTCCTCGAGTTTTGCCTTCGAACCAAGCCCACCTGGGTCAAAAGGAACATCAACCCGATTCCATTTTTTTATTATCACGACCCGCATAAAAAATTCAACCTCACGAACCATCTCGCCCGACTTTAAATTTGTACCACCTGGGTCGAATGGAGCATTGGATCGTCTCATCTTCACTTGTGTCACTGATTTGTAACAAGCATTTGGCTCACTATAATTGAGTCCGTCGAACCCGAAACAAATTCGGGCGCCCATATTTAATACCGTCGAAGCTTTCAAACTAGTATCCACAGGAATATTTGTTATGTTAATTGGACTGCTAAATTCTTTGTTATTTTGCACTTGAGTAACATGATACAAATCCTTTTGTGGCCCACTACACTTGGTAGCTTCCATGGTTGATGTCAGTGGATTAACAATCCCATGTTTTGACTTGAATATGTCCGGAACTTTCTCGTGCATACCCATATTTAAAACATCATCCCCAATTCCATTCTTCACTTCAAGAAAAATACCCTGGCCCCTCGTTGAATCTTCAAATGCTTTCATCAAATTACTTGCAAGCCTAACAAATGAAGTGTCTTGGGCCTCCGCTACCGAAGAAACAGACGCCACAGTTCGCAAATCCAACTTAAATGGCGGCCCACCTTCTTGTGTATGATTATTTTTTGCAAAATTATTCCAGCAATTAATGGGATTATCTTCTACCTGCTTAACTCAATTTGAACTAAAATTCTCATGATTATTTGGCACCTCCTTATTTGTAAATTTGTCAACCACTTCAAACTTATCTTTTTTATTTTTAAAAGTCATATCTTTCCTCAAAATTTGTAAGATTTGTTTCTTAAAAGCTGGCGACAATAATGGAGTCTGTTTAGGGGGAAAATTCCAATCACCTTCCACCGGACTACAACCTGTGGTGTAATCTGAACAAGGAGAATTGATATCATGGAAGGCCAATGCTTCCCTTTCGGTAGCTCGTGTAAACTGTTGCGACACAACTGGAAATACCTCACCACCGATAGCCACCGTATCTCCACCGTTGGTCACCATAGTACCACCATCTGCTAGCGCATCACCACCGAGGATGGCGTTTTCACTAACAAAAATTTCATCGGCAATTATCGCCGCAACCGTATTTGCAACTTTGTCATGAATATATTCACCCACAATTGATCTATTAATCCTTGCATGAGAAAAAAACATACCAGACTCATCATTAGCCATATAATCATCTTCTCCTACCGCGGTCTTCAGATCCTCCTCATCCCCATACTCGTCGTATATGGGCGGAGATGTATAGATAAAATCATCATCAGAATGATACTCCTCCCCAGAGTACTTGTCCCCGACAGGTCGTTCTGGTTCAGTTTCATCCAATGCTGATGATGCCTTAAGATCTCAGATCCGTTGCTTAAGTTGCCAGATCTCGTGCCGTAACTCGAGGTCGCGAACTCGTTGTCGAAGTCTCTTGATCTTAAGAATATCCTGTGGATCACGGTTTCCGTTCTCGTTGCCTCGCCCGACGAATCTATGGTCACGGTTTAATCGATCTCCACGAACACGTGAATCAACAATGTTCTTGTCGATGCCTCGGTCGGCGACTCTTCGAACTAGAAAACACTTGCCTTTACGTAGAGCCATTTGATAAACCATAGCTCTGATACCACCTGATGCAGTTTTGCGTGCAATCAAATGGCTCAAGAACGATTGATTAATCAAAGACGATAAATTGAACCAATGGTTCCAAGAACATAGTTCTTTTCATTAATAATAATCAAAAACTGAGTAAACAATAAACCCTAGATCCCATTTTATAGTTGGGCATTACAATTCAAATAGGAAACTAAATAACAATATATTAGGAAATTAAAATTCAAATAAATATAAAATAATATCTGATATCCCTGCATCAATATATTTTTAAAGATTTTATGTCACGATGTATTTTCTATATACGTTTCGTTGTCTAAAATTGATTCGAAATTACCATTTTAAAAAATATTTAGTTGAATAATTATGAAAAGTGTAGTTAAATAATAAAGAAAAAAATTATGTTTTAAATGATAAGAGTTAATTATGCAATAAGTCCATGTGGTTTTCAAAAGTAACAATTTCGGGTAATAAGCTGTGAAATGATAAATTTAACCTCAGAACCCAGTTAGTTTTTAACTAAAGTTAGCCTTAGTACCCTAGAATGTTACGAAATCAAAAGTTAATACCCTAGATTATTATTTTAAAACTTTGTTACTTTTCACAAACCACTAAGACTAACTATGTAATTAACTCAAATATTTATTATAATTGTTTTAACAAAAATAGTTAACTATAAAATAAAAGATCCTTCTTTTCAAACATAATTTTATCTATTGACTTAGCTGGTTTTAACATGTAATTGTAACATCCAGAATTTTGTGACATATGTAAAAATATTTCAATATTCCAGGAAAAATTGGAAAGAGCCATGCAACATCTCAAATTTTGAGTGAAGTAATATATAAAATATAAATATCTTAGATTAAACATCTTAAAAATTCACAATTTTGATGCCTAATATGTAAAAATATTTTGGTATTTGTTTGTTTTTTTTAAGTTAATATGTATGTTAATTTTGGACTTAAACGAATTTTTTTAGAAACATTATCTTTCCTCGACAATGTAAGACGGATGGTTGTTATATAGATATTTTATTTGACATTGATATATACTTTCTTTGTCAACTTGGATGAAGGAAATTTCTTTAAAAGGTTACATTTTTTGCTAATTGGAAAAGATATGGGTAAGCTCAAGCAAATAAGATTTGGAGAAGTATACAAGTTTGTAATTTTGACTAGTAAAGAATTTAGAGAAAGATTTGGATTTAGATTTTTTTTTTTTTTTTTTTTTTGAATGGCAAACGGAATTTTATTTCTCAACAAACTTCATTGGTCTTTAGCAAGGAGCTACAGGACCCATACAATGTTTCAAAATCGATTACATTTAAAAAAAACGAAGGAAAATACTATTTGCACCATGTAAAAAATTTCCACTCTTCCCACGATGTTATTTGCACCTTTGTTCTTTGTTTCATCCACTGGTACGACTCCTCTTTTATGTCCCCGATTATCTTGTGGACTTCATCGCTTTTGTGTTTAAAAATCTTAGTGTTCCGATTCTTCCATATACACCATATCGTTAATGTAAATATTGCATGTACAGCCTTCTTCTTAATCTTCGGCCCTTGATATTCATTTATACTATCCATCAGCTCCTTTATTGATTCCGGCTTTGATGTACCAGACATTTTCACCCATCTCCGAATATGTTCCCACACCGATTCCGCATAATTACATGTTACCAATAGATGATCCGGTGTTTCTTCCGATCGATCGCAAAGCTTGCACATTGCTGTTGGTACTTGTATACCTCTTCCTCTCAATTGTGTCGCGGTTGGAATTCTCCCCTGAATTGCCCTCCATACAAACATACTACATTTACTCGCTGCCCATTTGTTCCAGACGAAGTCATCTGCCGGTTCGTTTAGATTCAGCTGGTTCGCCAACGTATTCCTTACACTTTTTACCTCAAAGCCTTGTTCCATTTCGCTCTTCCAGAACCAAGTGTCTGATTCACCCGATAGCCGAAACTGCATCAATTTCTCCTTGAGTTCTTCCATCTGTTGCTTCTCATCGTTTGAGTACGACATTCTCGTCCATGCCCATGCCCAGTCCCAAACGACACCGCTGTTTCATAACTTATAACAATTCTGAACTTTCGCCGTTTTGTCTTTTACTAACTAGAACAACAATGGAAATTTCTCACGTAATGCTATTTCACCCAACCATACATCGATCCAAAATCTTGTTTTGTCACCTTTGCCAACTCTGCTTATCAAATTTCTTTCCAAAATGATCCCTCGTTGGCCCATATCCTTTTCCACCTCAGTGATCGTCTTCCAAACTCCGCTCAGATTTTTATTTATTGGGACCGTATGTACCTTTCTCCTATTTTTATGGATCGCTTCTACTACTTTTACCCATAGTTGATGTGGCTTTATTTTGATTCGCCACCACCATTTAACTAGTAAAGCGAGATTTAAATCTCTTATGCTTCCCACACCAAGTCCACCAAATTTTTTCAATGCTACAATTCTCTCCCATTTAATCCATCTTAATTTCTTATTTGCGTTACATCCCCCCCCCCCCCCCATAGGAATTTTCTCCTAATACCTTCAAGTACTTTAATAACTGATTTCGAACACTTATACAAGGACAAGTAATAATTTGGAAGGCTACCTAGAACCGATTTCACGAGCACTGCCCGACCCGCAAAGGATAATAGTCTCGCTTTCCAATTTGATAGTCTTTTATTAAATGTATCAATAACCTCTTTCCAATTGATTATTATGTTCATGTTCGCCCCAACCTTTAAGCCCGTGTATGTAAAAGGGAAACTACCAACTTTGAAGTTGAAATTTGATGCCACCCCAGTTACCTCATCCCCGTTGACCCCAATACCATACAATTGGCTTTTTCTAGAATTCACTTTTAGGCCCGAAATGATGTAAAAGATTCTTAGGATTCTTTTTAGATTTTTTAGGTTGTTTTCTTCCCATTCCCCGACAAAGATCGATTCATCCGCAAAGAGCATGTGGGACACTATCAAGCTTTCATTCGGTAATTTCACCCCCATAAACTGGCCTGTTACTGCTGCCTTAGTCATCAGTACATGCAATGCTTCCATTGTAACGATGAAAAGGAATGGGGAAAGTGGATCTCCTTGCCGCAATCCTTTCTTGTATTGAAATTCCCCACTTGGGGCCCCGTTAACAAGTACCGAACCTCTTCCCGCAAATAATATTCCCATAACCCAATTCCTCCACTTAGAAGGGAATCCCATATGAGTTAGCACAGAGATTATAAATTTCCAATTCAGCGTGTCATATGCCTTTTCAATGTCTGCCTTAAAAATAAAAAAATTTCTTTTTTGCCTTTTTAGCCTACCTAACTACCTCGTTTATGATCAATGGCCCATCTATTATATTCCTTCCTGACACAAAGGCTGATTGGGAATTTGAGATCACACCTTTCAACACTTTTTTCATTC